>OMLM01007862.1:27855-46735 GCA_900302695.1 Helostoma temminkii
CATCAAACATCATTACACAAACTTAGCACTAGTAAAAGTGCAAATAGTAGTCGAAAAACACAGCTACAGTACCACTTAAGATTCCCTGCCAAAGTTTCTCTAAAGTTTTTTGGGGTTTTTTTGGCCTAAAAAAAAAGTAAATAGAATTGTGTCGACATCAATTTTACTCAGTTACTAAGGAAAATGTACAAACTGAACAAATACTTTTGACACTGAACTGTAGCAAAAATAAATATACTCATTGTGTAGAATGGGTCTTTCGCAGCACTGGATGCTTATTGTTGTATTAATGTATAAACATCACTAATGTTGCAGATGATAAACGTAAAGCAGATTTTATGTATGGATAGGTGGTTAATCCAAAATAATGAATCGTAATTGTGATTATCACACACTAATTAACCATCTGAAAAGTATAGTAATGTGGAATGAAAATAATTAGTACAGTACAGTAAAGGTCCTTAGTTACTATACACCACTGATGGACCTGTATTCAAAACTTTAACTTTAAAAAAATGTCATAAAATATAGCACACTATTCGTTCAACCCCAAGCAGATAGTTTAATAGTAGCTCACACAGTTTATCTATGCTATGCACTGGGGAAAAGTACAAGTAAAATCTGAAACAGCCAAATGTGCAACCACGGCCTGCTTAACCCTACAGTACATGGTAGTATCATTAGTCCCTACTGAACCTGCTCACCAACCGTTGTTCTAGAGCTGAAATCATCAGTTGATCAGTCAAATAGACTGACACTGAACAAATTTTCTACACTTATGAAATCTGATTAATATTTTATGATGTTTAAGTTAAAACAAAAATTCCAACTTGTACCAGCTTTTCAAATGTGAAATCGGTCTAATATTCAGTCCCGTTTCTTGTTTATATTCAATCTGTGTTAATGTTGTATCTCTATTATTATTGGATGTTATAATCAGTTTGTAAACAACCTCCACACTGTGGAGAACGATAATGTCTTTTCATACCAATTGAATTAACCAACGTTATACCATAATAATGTGAATTTTGTGTAATTGCGCAGTTCATCACTGAAGCTGATGGTCCAGATTTTAAACACATCTTACCTCATATCAAATCCACTGTGCTCGCCAAATCGAAATATTTACACACGTGACTGCAGCAGCAGCACCATGGCATCCATATTGGAATCAGACCATCAAGGTGTCCGCTGTCTGCCAGGTGAGAACATGCAACCAAGAAAAAACAATCCCTGACCTCAAACTAACTCAAGTTTCTATGGTATAACTTCCTAAATATTTGTTATGTGGGGCCTACGTTTAGAGGTAATAAATCCAAAACAAAATAAATTGTGACAATAAGGTTGTAAGCACAAAGAGAGCAGTAGTGGAGAGAGAGAGTACAATATTTTATTTTTGTAAAAACCAGGTGTTAAAATTATTCCAGCCAGACCTTCTTCTCAAACAAAAACAATACCAACATCGTGTATCCAGTATCAGTGGACCGAAACTCCTCACATCTTGGCCAGTTTGTGGCATAAATATACTGAATCATACTTGTAAATAATTACCTGTAAGAGGAGAGTCTCAGGCGACCGCTCAAAACCTGATTTTACAGGAAAGCATTCGGGTGTTTGTGTTAGGGGACTGACATTAGCTTACAAAAGCTACTCTTCATAGCGAGATGAATTTTATTTATTCATATCCTTGTTATCAAATCTTTAATAAATGACAAAAAATGTGTTGATCTCAACGTTTGAAATCAAAAGAATAAAGCACGCAACTGCTCATCAATACCGCAAAAGCACTCGAACACACTTTGTAATTTGTTTTGGTCTTAATCAACTTTTCTATTAAAGTCGCCACTTTAGCTCAAGCTGAAGTTTGACTCTGGTCATCACCTGCCAAAACAACCAAAAACACTAGTTACCGTGACATATTCCTGAATGTATTCCAGCCTGGTGACTTTAATTTTTCTCTTTCACAAGGTGGGGCCAAAAGAAAAACAAAAAAAAAAAATTGGGTTTTGTGATTTAGAGCCAGACCAAAAACAGGAACAAAGCCACGAATTTAAGCAATGTTGAGGTCAAGAATAAAGAAGCAAGGTTACCCCAGTGGCTGAGCTGTCTAACATTGTAGATTAACTCATCTTAACCATTATTTGTTTGGCTGAGTGGAGATATGTCTTCCTTACACGACGATGTATTCATGTGTGCAGTTGAAACATGGGAGAGAAAAAGAATGAGGAAGATTCAAGCCATTTTAAATCAGGGTTTTGTTTTGCAGGTAACAAGAATCACAGCAATGAAAAAAACCTAGGAGGTGGTGGGTTCACCAGCCAGACAAAATCAAATGCATCCAACAGTGTATGCGGTAAACATAATCTGTCTAGGGTGCCTGAACTCCATCTGTCAGCTTTAGATACTCTCTCACTCCCTGCCTGGTCAGGCCACAATACAACTACACAACAGCCAAACCCTCCCGCAGTTTGATTCAGAGAGTCCTTTTAGCAAATCAAGGGGGCATCCGACACCAGCTTCGGCCCTTCTGAAGGGAAACGGGAGGCCGGGAGACAAGAGGGAGCCCAGTATAGGTGGTCTTTTAGTTGGCTTTGGCGCGGAGCTGCGCCCTCTTGCCCGTCACAGCCTGGAAGCCGGTCTTGATGCTGGCGACAGAGCAGCGGGAGTGGCACGTCTCGCACTGCAGGAAATATAGGCGGGTGTCCTTCTGCAGGATGGTCTCAGGGGAGCGGCAGGTGTGACACGTCACGTATTCCTCTGCAGAGGGGAGAAGACAGTTATCAGCAGGGAAATCCCAAATGTGGAACTCAAGTTATTAATACAATGTCAAAAAAGAAAATTGAAGTTTACTACAAATAACGAGCTTAATTCAGACTTACTGATATATCTTCTCAACACATTTTCTATCTGTTTCTGTTGAAATCTGCCTTTGATCACAAGCTGGTTATTTCCGTCTATGGAACCACTGTTAGGAGGAAAAAGAAAAGGCACAAACATTCACTCACACATAAATCTATATTTTGTTGGAATATTTTGTTGGAATGTGTGCTTTTGATGGACAGAAAGTCCAGCAACCTAAGAACACAAAGAATGTACCTGGTTCCCAGCTCAGCCAACAGGAAAGCGAGCAGATGTTTGGGCTGACGATGCAACCTGTGATGAAGTGCATTAAAGGTCAGTTGTCCGTCATATTTCACAAAAAGGAAAACCCACATTTTGACAACATTTTAATAAGCTAAACTGGTCAAACTGAATGGGAACTGTCAGTAACTGTGTCCAGAGGACAGTGGGACACTCACAGTTTGCAGATGTCTGTGAAGTTAACAAAGGACGTTTTCTTGGTTCCCACTCGAACAACCTGAGGAGGCTTCATCACAAACTTCCTCTTCTCCCCGGCCACCATGTCAGGGTTCTTCTCCCTCATGATGTTGAAGACTCTGTTCAGGAGCTGAGAGAGACACAGTAGAGTTACACTGACCGCAGTTGATGCTGACATGGTTTAACAGTTCCTACAGTTTACTCTGTGTGCACGCATGGCCACATATTTTTATTCCAAAGCACATATCTGCCTATAAAAGGATAAAGGAAGGTGTCAGTGAACCAGGTAAATTAGATATTTTAATTTATATTTTTGTAATGTCTAAAACAAAAAACTATTCATTGTGTAGCATGAAAAAGTTCACATTGATGGATTTAATTAACTCTTCCCAATCATACTCTCATTTTCTGTTTGCATTATTTAGGGCAGTGGTTCCTAACCCTAGTCCTCATGGCAACCTGTCCTTGTTTTCCAACTATCCCTGCCCTGCCCACTGCTGATTACCTGGATCAGGTGTGTTCAGCCAATCAGAAGCTGTAAAGTGTAAGTATAGTTGGAAAACAAGAAGAACAGGGAGTCTTGGGCACCAGGATTGAGAAACCATTGATTTATAAACAAGAATTATGTTACTATTCAGTCAGTTTCCTGTTATGACATGAGCCCCATTCTGATGCACTTGTTGCAGTTTACAGGAAATAAAGATGTACAAACTGATATACTCAGATCAAACAGATTTCTCAGCTTAATGCCACCTGCCAGTGCTATTGTGGCCTCTCATGGACTCAAACTTTGTATTAATTTTATCTCACCTCCTGAATTGTATATATTTACTGTTGCTATTGACATATTCTGTATTTTGTACTATTTTGAAGATTTACTCTTTTTTATTTGTAACATTGAATATAATTTTCACTCTCTGCTCTCATTTTTTCTTAGCTGCTGTGACGTGAATTTCGTCTTATGGGGATCAATAGAGTGTTATCTAATCTAATACCTTCAACTCAAAATATTTGAAAGAAAACACAAGATGCATCTCTATTCCAGACGAGCTGTCCTTCCTCGTTTATGGCTTACTTTTGGTTGGGTGTTTAAACAGCTGCCCTACCTCATCATAAGTATAGTCTCTTTCTGAGCCAGCCCAGGCCGGTCCCGTGGAGGAGCTGAATGAGATTCCATCATTGTTCTTCCCTTCATCATCCTCCAATGCTGCAAACACATTATAAAAACACGATGTTACATACGTCTTCCTTTAGTTTAGTTTTTTTTAAGATGCAGTGACTTATTCTCACCGTCATCCTTCTCCAGCATCTCCCCTTCGTCAAAGTCCACTTTCTTGGACCTTTTCTTTTTGTGAGGAAAGTCCATAGTGTCATCCTCCAACACCTCTGTCTGTTCTCCTTCAATTTTCAACTCCTGGAAATGAAGTAAAATTCAGTGAGGAGGAGGATGAGCAATGACTTTAAGAACATTAAACCCAAGACAGGAGAGTGATAAGAAGGAAACGGTTGTGGAACATGAAGAGCTGGTGTAAAAGAACAGAAAAAGGATGGAAACAAATGAAAATGCACAGACTACAAGCGATGGTGAATGGAGAAAGAAAATCTGCTTCTGGTTTAGCAGTGCCTGACCTTGATTCCTTCCTCGATTTCATTATCAAATACTTTCTTTGGTTTCTTCTTCTTTTTCTTCTGGTTGAAGAAGTTCAGGTCGTTCAAATCATCAGATGGCTCTACAGAACAAACCAGGATTAATTCCAGTGTAACACAGACTGTCTGCAACATGGATGTGTATGCTGTAACATCAAATGAAGTTGACTTAATTTAGAACAAGTCTGTGCCGTTTCAAACCTTTCTTCCTGATTTCATCTTCATCTAGATCCATCTCCTTGTCGTCTCCAGCCTCTGGTTCTGCCTCCTTCGCTTCCACTTCTTTAGCTTCTTCTCCTCCAATCCCCTCTCCTCCTTCCTCGTCCACCATGAAGGGCTTCTTCTTCTTCTTCTTCTTCTTGGTCATGTTGGGGTCGAAAATCATCTGAAGGAGAGAAAAAGCAAAAAAGAAATAAAGCTTTACAACTGTTCGCAATTCACAGTTCATTCAGCAATCATTTTTCGAAAAAGACGTTTAACGTTTAAATAAATTTATTTCCCTTAATGTATTTTCTAATGTCTTAGTCTTCAGTATTTAATTTCTTCATTTATGATGGACAATGCAATATTAAGACCACAAACACCAGTCGTAAACATTATGAAATCAATAATGTTTGAGGTTTTGTGTAATTTGATATTCCTCATTTTAACAACCCTTGTCATTCAAATAATTTAATGTTCTGAAATACGATAATGCACAAGTTGAGTAACATAACAGCCACTACCGGTGCTCCTTCCTTGTTTATCATCATACCCATCTGAACTGGTGGTTACGAAAAGGAACTACCGGACACGAGCATTAAACTCATTTAACAGATTTAAAGCCCGTATTCGGATTAAAATATATTCCGTGACATTTACATGTTCACCAGCCATATAATTTCTTTCTGGTATACCGTAATATAAATGTAAAAACATCTACCTGCTACAAAAAGTGCTAAATCTCTGTAGCTTTTTGTTTCTGCTCGACAATATTAAGCGTGAGCGGCGCAGCTTAACATTATTTAACGGCCAGCTAATGCTAGCTTGCTAGCTTCAGTCTTTCAATTTGACTTATCTAGCAGCTGTGACAGGGCGGACTTACACACCACAGTGGATATTAATAATCTACACGATGTGATGGGTCTCAAAACGGTACCACATCGAGTA
This sequence comes from Helostoma temminkii, assembly GCA_900302695.1. Lineage (NCBI taxonomy): Eukaryota > Metazoa > Chordata > Actinopteri > Anabantiformes > Helostomatidae > Helostoma > Helostoma temminkii. The sequence continues at coordinate 33,970 of OMLM01007862.1, forward strand.
TTATTTTATCATTCTGGCTACTCGGGCCGTTGTTAGCTCGGTTGCAGCCATGTGAGAGCAGCCACGGACAGGGAGGGGAGCAGCAGTGCCGAGGCCCAAAGTCATCCTCAACACTAATCTGAGCCAATAATTCACCCAAATTCACCAGAGAAGACCACACACCAACCCACAGTAAACCGCAGTTATCCCGTGTAACTCACCTCGTCTCCTGACATGTTTGCACGCTAAGAAATGACTGAAGTCCGGCTACTTTTTAGTCCTCGATCAGCACCACACTACTGCGCCGAAAATTTCTTGCATCAGCGTTGAGGCGCAGTACGCAAGCGTGAAGTCGCCAAATCCTGACGTCACTGCTCCGCGACGGCACATTCCAGCTGAGTGACGTTCAAGAGCAACATCGCGCCACGAAAACTACTGCTAAATATTAAAATTGTACGTTTGTAAAGGCATAAAAGAGCTGCCACCACCTAAACAGAAGTTTTAATAGGACAATTATTATTACTGTTTGCAATTAGTGTCATAAATGACTTAACTTTTAACTAATTTATTATTAACTATTGACTGAAACCCTAATTTGAGAAGTACAACTGTGCATCAGTTTAAAAAAACGCAGACCTATTTACACAAAACATATTTTTGTATTTTACTTGTCGTGATTGCCTGTTGTTTTGTTAAAAATTACATACAATGGAATTGTGTGTAAAACAGTCTATTCACCATTAAAAGCATTTTCTCACCATTAGCTTCACTTTTTCATGTCTTTCTGTAAATATTCTACAATTGGCTCCTTCCTCTGAAACCAAGCTTGCTTAATGCAGCTGCTGACTTCTTAACAACACACATCAGGTGACATGATGGCAGTCAGTCATTCCACCCAGCAGCCTGGGTAAGGATGGACTGATCATTTTTCAGTATGAATGTGGCCCCTCACTCACAGTACAGCTGTTTTCCAGCATGCCTATAGGTGATAAATTATGACAATGTATCAGTGAAATGATAGCACTTGCACTACAGTGAAAGAATTGAAAACCTTTAATGATATTGCAAATAATATTCTCATCTGGATAAATAAAACATAGAAATGCAAACATGCTTGTCCATCTGTCCTGGTGTTACATTTTTTAATGTAGAAAATGTACATCATGACTTTGAAAAACTAAAATAATTAACTCCAAAATGCTGATGTTGCAGGCTGGCTCTAATCTAATCTTTTATAAATCACCATCTTCTTTTTGAAGCAGTTAATAAGGTGTGACAATAGTTTATTATTATTAATATTATTATTATAACATTATACAATTTGAAACAAAATATGGACCGAGACAAACAGAGCAGGATGAAAGTGTTAAACAGTTAAACATGTCTGCCTAGCTGTACATTTTGATCTGTATTGTGATTTCCTGTTGTTGCATGCTTCACACAACCTTAACAGAACCTTTCAGTGACGGCAGAAATACAGTATATAAAAAGAGACACATTTGGGATATTTACACCAAGTAACAAGAACCACTGTGAGAACGCATTTGAGGGAAGAAGTCGCTGAAATGGCGACAAGATACGAAGAGCAGGGACAAAACACGCAGCTTGAAACAAAAGAAGAGGTTCCGATCCTGGCAAACGCACACCTCAAAGCTTCTTCACCCAGCACTGTTTTCCTATTTTCAAGAGCAGCTAACAAAAAACAGGGTCGTTATTTTTGTCAAAAGGAAAACAAAAGAAAACAAAAACACATCCAGCAAGTTTAACGCCACAAATGCAATATCTGACATGACCGGCAATAGCTCCCTTATCGCACCACAGAGCTAATAATAATACATTTCATTATGAACTTAGTGAGTGCTGAAGCAGCCCTGCCCAGTGCAAGACCACGAAGTGCTAGTATTTGTATTAAAACAGAGGGTAAAAATATTAGGGGATTTTGCCAAAGTACAGTGACTGAGCTTCAATATAAAAGCCCCAGATTGGCTCGTTTTCACAGAGCACCAAGGGGTTTTTAGGTTTAGGTAGTGATGGGGGACGGGAAAAGAAACTACAGCATTTTTGCTTTTTTTTTTCTCATAGTGTTACATAATGTAGACGCTCCACTGTCCTCAGACACACAAAACACGCATACACAACTTCCTATCAGTTCATTAATTCCCCCTTGTTCTTTCGTCTTGCCCACTATGACGCAGGTATGATGTAGCAGAGTTTACATGGCTTCCATCGCCCAGCGCTGCAGGTCCTCCATGTCGTCCTCGTCCTCCTCTTTCTTGGCTTCACGGGGGAAAAACAAAAGGAGGTGAGGTTACATTGGTTATGTGTAGCTGAATAAACAACTGAACAAACTAGGATCTCCAAATAATGAGAAATATGTTATGTCATAGAACATAAATATATATCCTGTTATAATGTGGAAGAATCTCATAAAAACAACAGAATAACAAGATACAGAGCAAATATTTTTTGTCAGGATGGCAGTAATGCCCTGCCGTAGTTGATGGATGAGTATTTCTCACCAGGTCTGGAGGGTAACGAAGTAGAAGGCACGTTGGGGAGGGGGGCGCTCTCCGGTCCCCCAATCTCCAGCAGGTTTTTGTCTAGCTCCTCCTGTTCCAGCTCATCCAGCTCTGCCAGCAGTTCATCCTGAGAAAGAAAGAGTCCACACCAAAGATGAGTATGAACACAAACTCATGCATGCAAAACCAAAACTGTAAAGACGAATTAGGCCTCGTGCCAGAATCGTAGTCGTATGAACAGATTTGATGTTAAACATACAGATGTTTTTAGAGAAATTGTGGCATCAATTTTATCTTAAAAACAAATTTTCTCTGAGGCATGAATTAAAAGTCCAGATCTGTCCAGACTGTTTTTCACGCGAGAAAAGACTTAAGACTTATAGACTTACAGATTTTTGTGAAAGCAACTTTTTCAACTAAGATTAAATAATGTGTTATTTTTATTTTAGTTTTCACAACGAGTGTGAGGTTGTATATCTTGTGCATCTGTACACGTGACGAGTTAAACATCTTGTTGAGACTTACGTTAAAATATTTTAAGTCAGTTGACTGAGAACTGAATCAACTATGAGTGAGGCCGCGCCATGAATAAGACCATTCAAAAACAAGGATGAGCCTTAATGCAGCAACAATGACTCAATAAACACTGAAGTCAACATGCAGAATTCAGCCTGAACAGCCACAAGAGAACTCAGGAAGTCATCAGGGATGAGGCTGAACTCTGCTACACCAGAACAAATCTGTGTAAAAGCTCCAAGAAACAGACTGTGTGCAAAGATCCATTATTCACTATGGCTGTATTCACTGCTGACTAGTAATATGTCTGGGTCATAATTGGCGAAATGGACACCTGCCAAGTCCACAGTTCGATTTTCCAGCCAAATGTCGTCATTTCTCCTCATTCTTGTCCCTTCCTGGTCTTTCTGATGCCTCATAGGCTCATAATAACAAGACTGTTGTATGTGTATTAATCTATATTTTCAACCTGGCACTGTGATACCAATAGCAGGCTAGAGTTAGCTTGTCCATTCTCTATTTTGCAGTGTCACTTCATATCACATTTACATTATATTTTTCATTTTCCTACATACTGTTTCAGCGGGATTGCCAACCTGCAAGTTGTACTTTAGAACAGCAATCGGTTTTGAAAATAAAAAAAGCAACCTGACAAAATGTCGACAGTGTCACAAACCTCATCAAACTCCTCTCCGAAGCCGACAGGTTTAGAGATGGCATCAGAGATTTCCTGGGCCAGCTCCTGCTGCTCTGTAATGTCCTGCATCAGGTCGTCCACCTTGTCAATGTCCCTGAAACAATAAGGAAATCTGAGTGACACTGAATGAACCACTTTATATTTTCAGTCTCATTTACTTGCATACATGCAGAAATTTAAAAGTTGCTAATTAATGCATGTTCAGTTCATATTCTGCATGTTTATGCATTCAGCCACTGAGAACAATTATGGATTTAAATAACATCTGAAGCTAAGTGGTTTGGATTAGGGACACATTACTCCATATGGGTCATATCTTTATAATCTTCCTATTGTTTCTGAACTGACTGGATCTTTTTAAGTCTCCATGTTGCTGTCGTTCATTAAAGAAAAGAAAGAAGCAACAAAATATGATATTTCTATCGCTTGAGTCCAAATAATGCTTTAAATAGTGAAGAACCCATCGCTCGTACATGTTTTCATGGGCAGACTTCATGGCCTTGGCAGCGAAGCCCATGTTCTTGAGCACTTCAGTGTTAGTGTTGGCGTTCTCCAGAGCCTCTCTCTGGAACTCAATGGTGGATAGTGTGCCGTCAATCTGCGCAAGCTGCTTCTCGTATCGCTTCTTTCTTTTCAAAGCCTGGAGAGCCGCTGAGGAGAGAAAAAGAAAGATACAATGAGAAATCACTGAATACAATGTCACAAAAGTATGATTACTATTGTTAATCAGGAGGAGTGAAGTAAACCTGTGAATCATGAAGACAGTGAGGTCATTGAAAGAGTAGTTAAACATTTGCAGTGTTAGTCACCATCACATCTTATGTTTGATGAAATTACAGTGATGCACTTTGACGGCCACTTAGCAGAGAAGATGGAAAAACTGACAAGTGGAAAATAATCAGCCACACCAGTCACATGACCACAACTAATTAGACACCTTGTAACCTGCACAGAGTGTCACGATGGGCTGACTCATTCTGCAAAACAATGTGGACTCGTACTTCACACAGAGTATTTCTGCACAGGAAGAGTGCACCGCAACACTCAGGGGTCTGCAGTTTCATGATCAACCTCCAGTGAGTCTTTAACTGAATTGATAATCTAACCTACAAGATGTAGCATGTCGACACAGATGTACATCAACATGTAGAAGCAGTCATTTTTTTGTTAATAAGTAATCTATTGATCACTGATTAATCCATTGTCTGACCTATATCAATAACTACTGGTTGGCATGAAATGTAGTGTAGAAATTCATGCTCTCCAGAAGATTTTTTTTTTTTTTGCACCACTGTCAGATCACAATTCTTCCTCCCTAATCAACATCATCATGCACAACAAGACGCCTTCAAAACAATGTCCACATTATACGCTATTAGTTTTCACAGTCATTCATGGTGCCAGAAAACTGATTTTACAATTATCGCCATCCCCATGAGCTTCATAATAGTTAAACTACAGTTGCCCAATAATGAAAATAAACCTCTGTACATTTGTGTTTCTCAAAGGACAAAGACTCTAACACCATATCAGACGTTGCCAACAACACAGCAGTTTGACATCTATGCTCTAATTGATGTTAAGCGCTGTACATTTAACACATTGAACACCTACCATACCTGCATCTTTATAACTGTAATATGGGTTATTGTTGTCCAGAAAAGGCCGGACAGCCTTCACAATAGCTTCCATACAGTTTACAAATGTAGAGACTTTTCCAGCAATATTAACACCTGACACCTGTCACTTTATGCTCAACATGTATAAATAAAATACTTGTTTATCTGTGTTTACCAAAAGCATCAAGATAAAAAAAAATCTGATTGTATCTAACTTTATGTTAGCGTTATATAAATTACACACAAAAGTGCTTATTACCCAACAGAGGTTTTGTTGTGACAGTCTTTTGTTGGTTAGTGTAGAGCCACAGGAGTCTATCAGTTAGTGGTATCTGCGATTAAAAATAAACAGCATATCGCTTCAGAATTACCACTGCACCAGAACTTGGATGCCATCAACCACACATGAAAATAACTCTTGTGGCTACAAGTGGCACATTTACAGTGATGCTGATCAACGTGCACTGACCTTAAAATGAATACAGTTTATACATACCTATGTTTTTATCTTGTTGTGTGAGTGTTAGATTATGATTGAATGGTCTCTGTAATGTTTTTGCTTGGTTGTGTGCATTTCTTGACAGTACTAGTTTGTCACGCAGCTGTGGAAGCTGCTGCAGGTTTCACTCTTCTGACCAAGGTGAGAACACACACACACACACACACACACACACACACACACACACACACACACACACACACACACACACACACACACACACACACACACACACACCTCTCTAACAGTGTGAGAGTCATTTTAACGTGTGAATATTAAATACTGAAGTCTTGTCTCGACACTTTCTTAAATATCTTCATGACTGCAGCGGTGCTCGTGTCGGTTGCCACACCTTTAAGAGCGCTTTTGATTTTTTTAATTGTCCACCACAGGAAAAGACCATCTCTATAAATATAAAGGTGGCGTTTCCTCAGTGGAAATAACTTATAACTCGCATAGTCTGTAAATTAAATTTGGCACGCAGTGAACCAAACACGCACCTCGGTGTAACCATGACCGTGGTGGCGATGGAGGTGAGGCTGCCAACAGTTACGACAGCTCGGTAAAGTTAGCCGACTCAGCTAGCATGCTAACGTCCAGCTTTGGGTTGTCTACAAGCCAATCTAACGATCAATACTACAAGCTGTGATTAAACCACGTCCTTATATCTCACCTCTTTTGTTTTTCGTGCCGTTTTTCTTGGCGATTTGCAGCTCCTGCTCGATCTTTTTCTCCAGAAATTCCTGTTTCTTGGTTAGCATCTCCTCCGTCTCTCGAAGTTTCTGGATCGCCTCCTGGGGGCTCGGTCCCTTTCCCCCTTTTCCTCCTCCTCCAAAAATCTTACCGAACAACGACATGTCTGCTACAACAAACTAAATATAAAAAATAAAGAAATGTCGGCTACGTCGCTGCTAGGCTACACTGACACTTCGCTCTGGTCTGAACCAGGATTGTTGATGTTTTCCACTTCCTGGATTAGGCCCGATTACGTCACGTTGCCGATGACGTCTGGGAGTTGCACGTTGCCTCTGGCGCCACCTGCTGGACAAGTGCAGCTTTTACCGTACATTTACTCCACTGCCATTAGAGACAAACTCTGTACATTTATTTAACAGCTTCCATCACAAATAACTTTTTCAATATAAGTATATTATTTATGTGATATTATATATTTAATGTGTATTACTGTGTATTAAGTACCCATCTTAAATCAGCTCCATCTTTATCATCTGCTGTGTTTGTGCCTGTCTCTACAGAACAGGGATCTTTTTCCTCTTCTTTATTTATTTATTTTTTTCTTGAAAGGTTTGCAGTTTAGAGGACAAATGTGAAATCAATTCACAATAAATATATGCCTCCTCTTATAACATTTAGTTTCACTGGTGTGTAGCTCCCAACATTTGCTACAACTAAAGGTTCGTTTCTGAAAAGAGGAAATTATATTTATGATTTGTCAAACTGAAAGTCTTAATGAGATTAAACCTAAAAATACATTTTAGATTCCTACAGAGACGTTATCTATGAGGCACATGTTCAGTAGTGGTACCTTTTTTAATCAGTAGCTCACTCAGGCTGATACCCAGAGAAATCTATTTAATCATTTCCTCAGACTCTTGGTGCTGCATTTCCAACAATGCAACAATGTTGTCTATAGATGACAGTTCTCAGGTAAATGGGACTTTTTAAACCCTCAAACTTTTTTTTTTTGCTAAAAATCCAGTGTTGTGTTAATGACTCTGAAAAGCTCCACAGGTATTATTATTGGTATTAGTATTATTTTTTTCACAGAGCAGAGGTGTTAGGTAACAAAATACATTTACTTATGCACTTAAATAAGTTGAGGTACTCTACTGGAGTATTTTTATTTTTTACTTTTACTCCCCTACAAATCAGAGGAAAATATTACACTTTTACTCTGCTACATTTATTTGACAGCATCATTTACTAGTTACTTTCTGCAGATTTAGATTCTTTTTGACTTAGAGTTTTGCTTGTTTTGTACCTCACTTGTAAGTCGCTTTGGACAAAAGCGTCTGCCAAATGACTAAATGTAAATGTAAATGTTTTAAAAACTTTATAAATGAATAAAATGCTGATGTATCATTATGGATTAACCTTTTGTCGCTATAAGACCGTTTTCGTTTTCACCTTTGAGAAGTTGTCAAACTAATCTGGACCAGACTTCTACATTTATGTTATCAAAAGCATCAATCTCAACAGTGCTTAAAATACAGTTTTCTTAGTCCAGTACTTTTGTACTTTAAGTGAACCTTGGCACTTAAACTCAGTATTTACTTGAGTAGGAATAACAAAGAGTAATTCTACTTCTGAGTATTTTTTCAAGCAAATACTCGCACTATTACTTGGATATTGAGTTTGTGAACCATTAACACCTGTTGAGAGTAGTAAGAACTTTCTTTATGAGCTGCTGTACTTTATTCTGGTACTAAATAACTGGCAGAAAAAGTACTTGCTCAGTAGATCACTGCAGGCGAGTTATTCTGCCAGCAAACATTTTGTAGACACACACACACAGATAATATTTAACCTAAAGAAAAGCAATTACATGTTTCACAGAAACACATTTGGGGGTATATGTATTTTAATTTATTATGATGCTACATGATCCATGGTGGTTGTTTAAGTATTTTCTTGACTTTACTACAGTATGTTAAGAACTTTGCCAGTTAACTTTTAAGTCTTTTTTATGTACATACAAAAGAGTATCCAATTACTGTGATTACACTGCCATGTGAATCTGCATGTGTGGTCTGAAGCAATGATTTATTATTTTCTTTAAAGTAGTGTATTCACAGGTCAGTCCTCCTCGTAGCCGCTCACATCCTCACATCTCTGCCACCGAGCTTGCTCAGGTAACAAAAAACACATTTTTCTTTTTTAAACAACTGATTTTTGCCGAGATGGTCATATGATAATACAGCTGTGTTGTCTCAATTATTAGATAACCACCAGAGCCCAGCAGGAAACAAGAGCAAAAGATGATGGGAAGGAAACACAACACACACACAAAGTGATAAACCAGACAATGGTCCCTTTTGAAAAGACAGTGATTTTTTTTTTTGTTTTGCTAATATGTCAACACTCAAAAATAATAATCATCATAACAAATTCAGCTCATTTCATGCAGACTGCTGAGTGGGCATTTGAGTATTATGAACAGAAGCATTGTGGCTACATGGTAATATAAGGAGGGGAAAAGCTAACTTCTGTAGTACTAGAGGACGCAAATACAGTATTCTATGGGCAAAATTAAATAACATGGCCAAATGCATCATTACATACTTTGTTATACATTATAAATATTTTAATTGGTTTTGCATGACAAGTCCACTGCTTTAAGGGGGAAATGTGTTTTTTTTTTTTTAAAGGGTGGCTTCACCAATTTTCAACGTGTTCCCTTTGGCTGTAGTTTGGGGAGTACATGATGTATTTTAACGTATTTAAACACCCCCTCCATTGCTTATATAAATGCATCTCTGTTTCTGAGTGAAAACTCCTCTGCATATCAGATGATGTCACTCTACGGAGGCTGTAACCTTGTTCGATACAGTCAACGTAGTGGTAGTTTAAAAACACTTACATACATGTATTCCTCAACTTGAGCTACAAGAAGCACACTGAAAATTAATTTACTGCCACTCTGTCTCTCAACCTGAAGAAGTGTAAACTGGAAAAAAATTTGCCTTACGTTACAGCTTAAACTACGGCTCTGATTTTGTTAATTAAGCAGCTTAAATCCATAATGTTGATTTTACTAAGTAGTTATTTTACAAAAACCCCAAACTTGATTTATAGACTTCCTAAAGGTTGCCTGGTCTGGTCAGCAACCAAAATCAAACGTTTTAATCAGATAAAGCAAACACCCCCATTTGTCTGTTGCATACAGGAAACTTGTACAGATAACATATCTTTCAAACCACCCCTCTTCCGTTCTTCTAAAACAGCCTTTGATTTTGTCGTTTGTGGTCTCCACATAAAAACATCCACACACAGTCACAGCAGCGTTCCTGCAGGAGGCAAAATCAACAAAACACACATACACGCACAACTTCTGCTGGCTCACCTTTTTACCCCATACTGTTCAGAAGATAATACATAGTTTGACTCTAGAAAAAAAAGGCCTTTCACTGACCAGGTGTGTTTATCTCCTTGCAGATTATCAGTAGTAAGTGGAAGAGTGTTAGAACTTTTACAGACAATGTGTGTGAGGAACATGAAGACTTAAGAATCAATATGGAATCAATGAAAGACTTTAGACATTCAGCCAGAGTAAAGTCGCTTCCACACACCACTAACAATTGACTGTGCAAGTTTGGGAAGATCATGTAGGAAGAAGGGATGGACGGAAAGAACAGAGCGGAGGCTGTGATTATTTCACAAAAAAGGCAAGACCTGTGACAAAAACGATCGCGCTCTTCGCTTAACTTGGGATTGCCTTCCTTCGTTTTCTTTATACACATTAAATTACTTTCCATTCAGACAAACCATTATGATATTGCCTTACATGTAAAAAAACAAAACAAAAAACAAAGAAACCAACATAACCAAGAAGACATCCCTGTTGCCATCACTGAGACATGTCCTCCTGAGCATGCCGTCCCTCCCTCCGTCACTGTGCTCTGTCCGTCTTTGTCTTTACAGGGCCAGCTTGCCAATGATGACTCCAATGACAAAGAAGAGCACACAGAGCGCCAGGACGCGGGTGCTTAGGCCTTCATCCCTCACAGTTGAGGTCACCATGGAGGAGGAGGTGGAATGAGGAGCGGCCACTGCTGTCACCTTTCTCTTCCGCAACCCATCGTCCTCCTGAGATGAACCGGGGAAGACAGAAAGACATTAGAACTTACAACACAAATGTGAAGTAAATGAATGTGCTTGTGCACACCTAAATAACCCAGCAGTCTACTATCTTAAGTTAATTTCTTAACAATCATGTAAATGAGAAGCCTGGTTTCTCTGATAGGCACAGAGGATCACAGAAACCTCATTTCTGCAGGTACATTTTCTTGGAACTTGCTGATTTCTCTGCCATGTAAAAACATAACCTGGTTTCTAATGTGTTTCATGAGAAAAAGGTGCAGACGAGGAAATTAGCAGAGTGGAGCAGCAGGATGGAAGCAGAGATCATCACATCTTCTTGTCTTTAAAACAAATCTGCACAAAGACCAACAAAAATTGAAACTAATACAAAGTGGACAGTAGAACCACTGATATGCTGGTTTCCACTGCATATTTATCAAATTCAGACAGTTTGCTCAGTGAAAATGAGCTCCATGTCTGCCTTTTTCTTAGTAGAAATAGATTACGATTACTTTACAAGTAACCTGGAGTCTGATTAGCTAGGCTACTTAAATACATGCAAAGACACTGATTATTGCACCAGACTGCACTATGAAGTTTACTTTTCAACTGTAAAATTTCCAGTTCCTTATAACTCATCTTTGTGAATATTGGCTGACATTTAATTACTGGGATTTTTAAACCAATACCAGTACTGGAAAAATACCGCTGCATTTAATGCATAGATTTACCACCTTAGACGTTGCAGATATTCAATATATCGCAAGTTTGTTGCTCAGGTGTGACGTTTAGTGGACAATCCTCCATATTAACATGTAGCAAAGCACTCGGCTTCTGAATCAGTTATATGTCTAGTGTTCCTTTTCAATCTGCCACTGTGAGGAAAGTTATCCGTGTTCTGTTTTTTTTTTAAGTTTGCACCAAGTAAACTAAAAGAAAAAGGCCAGGGCTGAGATAATCATGTTGGGACATAACTGTCTGAAGTGTGTGACGATAATTTTCTTATCTCTAAAATAGGAAGCAGTATACCATGTATACTATTTGGTTCCACTGCGGAAGCTTGTAGTGCATTATTTATTGGACAGGTTTACACCTTCAACATTCGGCGAACACCCTATAGTGCACTTCGTAGCTGATAAGGGGTGGTTTCGGACTCACCCAGGTGTTTTACATAGCTCACTATATGCACCAAAACCCAGGTTCCTCCTACACAAAATGCTTGATTGACAAACAGCATTCAAGCAGACAATGTTTCCTCCTTATTCTTCTCTCTCTTTCAACAATCCTTTTTTCCTAAAGCGGTGAAGGGCAGACCATATCAAACTTTCAGTAACTTTCAGTCCCTTCTCAAAGTCTATAATATAAGACATTCAAGTTTAACATGACTTCACTTGTAGCTATATAACATAATGTTACCTGATGTATGCAGCTTTTAATATCTACAGCCTCTTTTGGAAAGAATGTATCGTTCAAGCAATGATACAGAGAAAACTGCTCCATTCAAATGCTTTTTTTGCCTCTGGACCAGTCAAGAAAATAAAATAGGATTCCCTTATCTAAAGCTTGTGATTTTATTTTAGGTATTTCTGTTACTATGCATGACAAAGATTGTGCTTTATAGAAAACAGAAAAAAATGCAGGCTCACCCTGATTTGTTTGTTTTCTTCCCGTAGCCTCTGCACCTCCATCTGCAGCCGCTTGCACTCCTCCATGATCTTCTTCACCTCTCCGTCATCCAGCGAGGCACTGGCTGACTTGGGCAGCGCAGAGTGGTCAGTCTTAACAGAGGAAGACACAGTTTTGTTGCTTTCATTCTCATGCTGTGGAGAGAGAGTGAGAGTGGGGCAGGGTGGTGGGGTGAGAGGGACGGGGATGGATAAAGATGCAGAGACGTGGCAGGAGGTGAGATGAAAGTACAAAAAAATAAAGCATAAAGGAATAAATAAAGCATGTGATGAGTAATGTGGTGCCGATGGCAGGAGACTGAGAATAGACTGAGCAAAAGGAGCAAAAAAACAAGAACTTTAAACGTAAAGGAAAATGCAATCTGAATGTTTTAATGTAATTTTGTTCCTTAAGATCATATGGTATGGTCACACAAATCTTACAATAAATA
>OMLM01007863.1:6371-17401 GCA_900302695.1 Helostoma temminkii
GTTGTGTAACCTTGATCTCCTAGAGTATTGAATTGGTTTGATTTATTGGTGAGGTGACTGTAACTCAAAATACCCCTGTGATCGATTTGATTGATCCCTTTGTGTAATTTGCATGTGATAGGAGATGTTAGAAAACAGTGGACTGGTAATGACTAGGTCTGTCACAGCAGAGATCATGAATGTGCTAAAATGCAAACTGATGGTATTTCAGTGCTAAACATGCAGTAATCGCTAATCATTTTTTGTAGGACAGACGGGTCAGTTTTTACTTTGTGTATTTTGAAGGTGGTTTTGCAATGATAAATCAGCAGAGAATTAACTTTCACCTTTGTAATTCAACTCCGCTGAAATGCCTTTAACATCTTTTAGTCTGTGTTTTGGTTTTAACAGCAACAGCTGCAACTTTCCAGCTGTTATCAAGCCTGTTTCAAACAGCAGTCTGCAGCTGTTTACAATGAAAAAAGCTAACTAACAAAACAAAACAAAAGCAGATGATAATAGCAACTAGCTCCCAAACAAAGTGGACAATTTTGCTGCCTGTAACTAGATGCTGGACCTGAAAATATAAGTTATCATGACCAATAGAGTAGTTTATTAGAAGAACACAGTTGTGATGTATTTCTTTTAAACAAAATAAAATAAATACAAATTTTAAAAAAAAAACAATAAATTGGTTACATAGCTGGTCAGTTTGCTGAAGCCCAGAGGTAATTAAGTACTGAGGTTGTCTTCACAGTCCTCTAACTCATACAGAGAAAATGCCTATAATTAAGCTACGATATGACATAACTCACATAAATAACAGCCACAACTTACGCTTTTCTTTGCTTCCTATTACTACAAGAGTTCATGAGCTGTGTGCTGACATGTTTGGGCGTACAATGAAAGCACCATTGCAAGAATGGTGGAAAATCAATACAAAAAATATTACAGAGCTTAAATGAGACTATGAGGTTACTGTGTAAAGATCACACAGTGACACCAGCACCTACTGCAAGTTCATACCATCCACACTGTATAGAATAAAGACGTGGTAAAGAACTGAGAATGGAGGGACAACATGCAAAGACATTCCTGACGTAAATGGTACCTACGAATACCTGTTTAAATTATCACGTAAATACATTGACATTGCATTCAGAACTCCACTTTTCATCGCTGTTTCAGTCTCACTTGAACAGAAGCTTATTTACTCATGTGAGATTGAGTTAGGGGTACAAATTTTTTTCTGATTCTCAGTTCTCCCATTTTATTATCATTCATGTCGCATCCAGACTGAGACATATTTCTTTAAACTTCTTCTGAATTGCTTGTGCAGTACATTGTCTTGCCTTCCTGCTTCTAAATCGCTTCTCTTACTTCCACTTCAACTGGTCAATCCATGACTGACTTTCTATTTTTGCTTGGGTTTATTCAAAAGTAAATTACTAGGGCAGTAACCAATGCTGGACTCACCTATTTGTGTGTTTAATTGGCCATGTTGTCGCTGGAGTTAATTGGTTCTCTGAGTCCAGGTAGTTACTAAATGTTTGGCAGCATTAGAACCTCAGCACTTTTCTATTAATGGTGCGTGAAATGAAATGTTTGATACTGCAAATAAAATCAGTGATATTCAAGGATGTTATGGTTCGTAATGTGTTGAAACTGCCATTTAATGGGTCCTGGAAGATTGGGGTAGTGTCAGCCGGAACCGCCTGGGCCCTCTCCTGACATTGCTAGTTGCCTCTCCATTCCCTTAACGACTGTCTACACTGATTACACAGACCCCCCAAAAGCTTAAAGCTGGGGAAACAGTCTCTATTAGTAGTCCAATTAGACTCATTAGCATATTCTACTTCATTTTGATGCAATGATTATGCTGCGCAAAATATAAACCTTATATGGGGGAAAATTACAGCCAATAAGAATGTCTAAAAGAAAAAATAACCAGGTCTGTTGAGGTAATGGGGATTAACTGTGCAACTATAATTTGATTATGTTATCCTGCATACTATAATAAAGTGAAAGACTGACAAGTAAAGGCATGAATATTGTAATGACATATATGGAATTATGCCATCAAAGGTTGATGATGGATATGACAAACAATATGATGAACTAGGTTAACTAGGATGACTCTGAGGAGCTATACATTATTTTAGTTCTGCCATTTAAAAATCAGTGTATGTCAGTTAACTAAAGAAAAGGACATTTTTAACCACACAGGCAATAAGCAAAGACTGGATATATGATTCACAACATGTGATTCTACTTTAATTTCTTCACCAAAACACCTTTTAAACAAGACTTCTTTAAGACTTCACCCTTCATTCATTGTGCTGATATGAAATATGTAATACAATAAATGGAAAGCGGTGTAGTGTATTTCCACAGATGGTTATGCCTTATTTGCAACCCACATTCCCATAGACCCCTTTAGGGCCAACGTCCTGATTACGTCACAGTGTGAGCTGGAGGCAAAAGAGGGGAAAGCTGGAGGCAAACACATTCAGTTCAGTCTGCATCATGTACTGACAATGTCATCTTGTTTACATACATAGATATGGCTTTAACTGGATGTTTCATCCCATACCAGCTGCTACTGACAGTAAAAAGTGAAGAAAAAAGAAAGAACTGGACTGAGTCAGTCGTCGAGATCCCTGTGTTTTTACAGCACACTTCATATCAGGTGAGGTTAGAAATGTTCTGTGTTGTAAGGCTAGGTAGATATGTCCAAAGGTTTGCCATGGTCACCTGGCGTTTCTAAGTGCGTTACATAACGTTAAGTCATGAGTAAACCCTACAAATATAATGGTACAGCTAGCCAACGTTAGATAATGTTACCTAGCTAACATTACCTAACTTACCTAGCTTAGCTAACAGATGCACCTAGAAAGTTGTCATCTTAACACTTGTTTTTTGTTTACACACATATCCACCCATTACAGAAACAATATTTAACCTTGCCTGATACAAAGTGTGAGGTAGTAAAAACACAAGCATCTTTGATTAACCTTTTCCTTATTGTGCATCCACATACTAATACTACTTTTTTAACTAGCAGTATCAGCTGGTATACAATTAAACTTCAAGTTAGAGGCAATACTCATAAAAGATGACATCTTGATGACATCTTCAGTAGGTGATGTCTGATCCCAGTAGGTCATTATTAAGTAAGAATATTTTGTTTTTTTCTTTTTTTCAAATAACACTCCCTATCCTAGAGCGTAAGTGACTGTGCATATTCAATTTTATTTTTATTCAGACATTCTTAAAATACAAGCCAACAGAACTTGGTACTGTACACAGTGTTAGTGAAGGGCTTCAGGAGCTTCTTCTTCCTCCAGCTATGCCCTGCCCACAAAAAAGTCACAATGTTTACTAACTAAAGGGGTCTATAGAGCAAGTCTCATGAGAGCTGGTGAAAGACATACTCGGAATATATCAAACAACTGTGCGTACTCAATAAAATAAATACATCTGAGGAAGATTAAGGAAACCTTGTGATACAATATTTCAAATGACGTTAGAGTCCCAGATTTTTCCTTTAAGTATGATAAAAATTAAGATGAAAACACTCTCACTTTGCATCAACAGCACTCTCAAATATTAAATAACACACCAAAGGTTTGTGTTGCTCCATAGCATCCTTTATCAATATTACTTGAAGTGAGTGACTGCCATCAATCCATAACATATTGATTCCACCTCACAAATCATGGACAACAATAGATATTTAATCCAACTGTTAATTGCTGTGGCAAGAGGAACTGAGGAACGCGCAGATCTGAGTAATTCTGAATCTCATGACATCTCTGACAATGATTAATGGTGAAAACAAAGCAGGGATGTTTGTGAGAGAGGGGTGACAGACAGGTTTTAATGAGCACAGCGGTGTGACAGTTCACTCAGGTGAGAATTCAAATGAGGCCTCAATCTATCCTTGCAAGGGTTATGTCCCTATTTCATAAGAACATACAGCTAGACAGCCTTTTGCATTGTAATTGATTTTAGCCTCTAAACAGACACTACGATATCACTTAACAGCCTTTTTGTGTTTCACATGAGAACACAACGATGGGATGTATTTTAAAGTCTTAAAGGCTCTACATGGAAATTTCCTATCTGTGTATTCTGTACTACTTATGATTTAGGGAGGTCATTATTTAAGGAAATTGAAAATGTTTTAACACAAAATGTGTAAATTCATACTTGCAGTTGTTGTTAACTGTGGTGTGTTTTTTACCAATTGTGCACTGCTATCTTGTAATATATATTTAAAGGTATAGTATAATTCTAATTCAAAACAAATTTGTCAAATTAAGCAAAATGTCTCCTGTTCAGGTTCCACTTTGCATCAGTTGTGCTCATCTAAGCTGCTATATTAACAGATGCATGTGGTATCTGTATTTGTAGTTATAACTGAAACAAGTATATGTTAAAGTCAGAACCGGCTTTACTGTCCAAGTATGCTAACACACACGAGGAATTCTGATCATTGGTACCATTAAACTATACTATATGCTCCAGCATTATTCTATTCTAATCTGTAAGATAACCTTGGGTTGCTTATCATGTAAAGGGAAGAAAATGCAGATGACAAGGTGAAAAAACAAACACACAACCATGACGTATCCACATTAGTGAAAACTTTAAAATTGAGCTTAAAAAAAATAATAATAAAACAATACTTCACATTTTAATTTATCTTGTTTATTGTATATTTGTAGGTGAAACAGTTACATGCTTTTGTTCAACTATCAGCAGATATTCCTTGAGTAAAAAGACCTTTTACTTGTGTAAACATACAGATGGGAACACGAGTCTGTTCTTGGCGATAAATATTCAGTTGCTGATGACTGGACAAGATAACCAACGTCTCTTCAGAGGTTATCAGAGAGGCTGCCACATTTGGATATATTTTATCAGAGTTTATCTGTTATCTGTTTAGCTAGTGGCTACAGCAACCACTACCAAAATCAAAACAGGAAAGATTTTGAATCAAAATGAGATTGGACTTTGTGAAATCAATATATTTGTCTACATAACCTTTTGTGTAATATATGGACAACGATCTTACATTTTCTACTGCTTTTAAATGTTAATAGAGCATTTTCTAAATGGCTTAAAAGTAGTAATCAGTGTTCATCTCACTAAAATGTCTGGCTTATATGTATTAAACAAATGTCAATTATGCCAGACCAAATGGTGTCATCAACATCAAAATGTTGCATTATATATCAATAAAATACATATCCAAGGACTGAAAGGTCGAAAGCTAAAGAATATGAGATTACGCAACATCATATTAAATAAAAGCCATTTCTAAACTCTTGCTGATTTTCTTGATGAAAACACACATGGGATCTTTTTCCAGTGAATGAAATAGATACAAATTCCATTTTCTATCACCTTCACTTGCTGAGAGAATAAAATTGTAATTAATAAAACACCCAACAGCCAACATCTCAGACCTTTTTGCCAATTAGGCCTCTGAAGGTGGGAGCTCTTTTGAAAGAGGCTTTTAGATTAATCATATTATCTGCAGGTTCTGAAACAAGAATGGTTCCTGACCCCCTCTTCCATAAGAATCCATTATCTTAAACTATCACAGTAATCCTGGCTTTGGGAGGGGAGAGAAGGAAGCAAGAATCAAGCCTAATAGATAGCAAATAAGATTAATCTATGATCTAAGTGCCGATTACACTTGGACCTGCCCTTGAACACTCAGGTGTAACCTTGAGATCTGCATCCACTCTTAGCCAGCAATTGGATTGAAAGTCCCTTAAGGGCCTGGGGTGGTGGAGGGGCACTTTGCCAAGACCTTACCCCTGAGAGATCAAAGGCCAAGCAGCTTAACCCTCACAAAACTGAAGGTGTTAAATATCATAGGTAATGGCTGGTTATAACAAATCTACGGTGCCGCCTCCATATTGTTGTGCACTTCTTAAAGCGTATTTTGAATTCCATTATTGGTCTACTCCACCACTCTACATTAAGTGGTGTGTAAAATACAATTACCAAGATGGTGATAGCATGAAGTGGCTATATTTAAACATTATTATGAACAGGAATTCAATTTTAAAATAAAGTAATTATATTTATTTAACTTTATGATTTACTGTATATTTTGATAAGTCTTAAACATGCAGTCTGGATAAATTCTCTATTGTTCATAGACACAGGTAGCAGCAGGTGGACATTCTCCTCTGTTCTTGAATAATCATTTAGTGATGGACTGTACATGTTTAACATATGGAGATCAATATTTAAGACTTTCTCTCAAGGTTCAGCTCAGCAACACGAATGAACCGTAGACAAACCTAGACTTACAGATCGATGCTTCCCTCAGTTTGACTCTGAAGCCGACTATTTGATTAATCTGCTGGGGCAGCCGGGGAAGAGAGACCAGGCATACAACAGCTGATAGTTTCATGCCATTAGGATGGCTAGAGTAATGAAATTTCATTTAATTTGTCAGGAAGAGAGCGCTAATGTTAAAAAGCTTTTGGGTAATAAAAAAAGTCTTGAGAGATGTGAAGGAAAGCCTTAAGTAATTACTCTGTGTATCTTGGGTCCTCATGATAGAATATTTACATTACTGTCGTGGAGGTCCTAGGAGTAATTAAATTAGCGAGTAAGTAGGCTCTTTATTCCCACATTTTTCTACCCTTTTGTGAAAGAAAAGACTAATATGTGGACAGAGCCACTTTTCCACATGATGGAATTGCTTTACAGTTGCAGGCTTAGTGAATGACTGTTATTTTATAGCATATTAAGTGTACGCCACCACTGTATGCAGTACGCCAAATCTTTGATGGTGCAGAATACGGTTCAGCAGAGCTACCAAGTCTTTCCACAGCTGTGGCACTATTGCATGCAACATTTCCATTTATGTTATTTTGATTTTGTCTGAGATGTCAAGTTAGCACATAATGCCCATCTGTTAAAGCCCAAAATTGGAGGCAGAAGATAAAACTGCTGTCAACGTGCAAGGTAGCAAGTTGCACCTGACAACTGCAGAAGTTGAGAAAATAAATAGTAAGATGAAACTATGAATGATATGTACTACAGCGAGAACAAGGTTAAGCGTAATGCTATTCCAGTTTACATTCCAAGGGTACGGGCTCCATGATGGTGTTAAAAAAGGTCTTCAGAACAAAATAATCATAAATCCAGCAAGCTGTGTGCTGCGTCTGACATCTCTATCAGGGTATATCAGCATCCTTTCTCACTCTCTTCGCGTCTTACCAAGACAGATGTGTGAAAGGGCCTGAAAATGTATCTGACCGCTGGCTTACTCTAATGAATAACTTCCACTTTAGGTCTTGCAATGTAAGCAGAAAATCCACCTTGCAGACGCCGGAGCCCTGTCATGAATCTAACCCGACAGCCGACATAATATAAAGGCGACAACACTTGTATGACTTCCATTTTCTTTGCTTTCTATTGATTTTCAGTTAATAACGGAGGGAAATACTAAACGTCTGTGCTGAGTACCTAATAAATCCTGTCTGAGCTTTTTTATTGAGGCGAATTTAATAAAAGCAGTGAGCTAGGCATGGGGATTTGTCTCAGTGAGAGCAGACAAAAATAGGGATGAGTGGAGGAGGGTAAATCCAGATGCTAAACATTCATTCAACTCTGATAACCATGGCAATTTATCCATCTATTTTATGACTATGTACTCCTTTCACATTTAACAAAATCCTATTAGATTTACAAGAAAAGATTTTGTTTTAAATATCAGTAAAAGGCATGGTTAAATAGTTTTTAATGACATGAAAACAGATCTAGCCACAAATTAGATTATGTCTCATTAAAAACCTGGAGGCATGAATGATAGTAAATACATTATTAACAATAGGTAACTAATGACTTGGCTGTAAATAGTAACTAAGTGATGAAAAACATCTGCCCCCAGGGTGAAACATGTCAACCAAGGCATATTCTGTCCTTAACAAACATTTGAACCTTTCATTAAGTCAGATATCCACCTTTTTTAAATGAAGCATATTTATTTTTTACCCTCAGGTAAAAAAGCTCAGATACGTTGTATGAAGGTAAAACGTCAACTATGTATCCATGATGTCAATCTGATAAGACAGGATAGAGGTCTAATTATGTCTTTGAGGAATACTTCTGAGTACAGCACATCAGAGCAGCAATACATACCACAAAGCAAACAGGAAAAAAAGTAAATAATTTTCAGTTTTCAGTTTCAGGTTGTTTATATCAGTGACTTCTTGAACATTTAATGAAGGGGTTAAAACTTGTGAAGCTCCAAAAAGGTGCGTTGTTATCAAAAAATAAAGAAAATAAAAAGTGAATGATATTCAGTTCAGAGATATTATGAGATGAAAGATTGTGGTTTTTGCCATAAAATGCTTCATGACTATTACATATAGGAATACAAGAATCACAGTGGTATGTGATTTCAGTATATAATATGATGCAGATTTATATTGTACAATAGTACCAATAGTAAAATAATCTGAAAATTAAAATTAACTGTTTAAATTTAGGGGAAAGAGATTTCTCTCTCTCTATCTCAGTTGAGAACAGATAAGATAAACCCACAAATGAGGCTCCTGAAAACCATCAGTAAACACATCATCACAGATGAAGACAACATCATTGGGAACACCATTGCATCAACATTTAAAAGGAGCTATTACACACGACTCATCCTAAATGTAGATACTTAATTATAAAGATTTTAGTAGTACATTAGGCCAGCACCCCAAATGCATTATTGCATCATGAATAGTGCCATCGCCAATCACATAATGATTTCCCCAAATTGAAAAACAGGATTACAACACATCCACCTGCAGCAATGGCAATGCACCCTCTTTGCACTGTTCAGCTCAGAATAACAGGAATGCAAGAACTGTATATTCAGTTTCCACTGCGGCTGTACTAAGCATATTTTACACACTACAGACAAGAAGTGTTTTAAGTATTTAAAAAGTATCTTAAAAATATGCAATGTGAGGAGCAGAGCAACCAATGGGTGCATGGCAGTAACTCCAGGACAGAGGAGGGTTACAAGTCAGACAGAGGCAACCCACAGACACAGACATGTAGATAGAATGGGAGATGTCAGAGAATTGTAGAAAGCAATTTTTAGTCATTCAACAAAGTGATCTAGATAAATTAGTCACTATTGGTCATTTTAAACTCAACTTAATATTAAAACTATCCTGTTTCCCTAACCGTGGTTGTTAGTGCAGCGGTATACTAGCTGTAGACCAGCATTCGTGCGTAGGTTACGACTTCATCATCTGCGCCATCGTTCACACGCTTCCTAGCATAGTTTGTGTCTGTCTGGAAGGTTAAAAAAATCAACCACAAGAGGGCAGACAAGGGCCAAATCCCATTAGCCTGTAAAATCGATCTCTTCTTCATGAACTTCTCTTCTTAGCGGAATAAGAAGAAGACGAAGAAGAGGAAAACTTTTGTTTTTTGCACAACGTGAGAGCAGGACATAGTCATCCATTGAGACATGATGACAATGTAGCTGTTGTTGGATTGCGACGAAAATGGCGTAAAATAGCGTAAATGGTATGTAAGGCCCTTAAATCACGAATTGCCCCCTCATCTTGTTCACGTGTCACATTAACTTCAGAGGACGTGCACAAACAACGGACCAAATCTACGCTGGCTACGTCATGTTGTGTCTGACTGCGTAGTTAACAGAAAGTATATCTCCAGCCATACTCTCAAGAATCAGGTCTATGTAGCATTAAAGCAGTTAGCTGTGCTCAGTGTCATTGTGTTAAACTGTAAGTGGTATTGATACTAACATTTCAAAATATAACAATAAATTGGTAAATAGCAGTTTGGATTTGTCTAAAAGTGAAATTTCAAAGTTTGGCACTTTATTTGAGATCTGACTCAAACAAAGTTTAATTTTACTTGTGACTTACTCCTTTCACCAACTTCCCAAAACATTTTAAATTAATCTTAAATCCAAAATCTGTACTTAGTAAACGTGTAAATCTGCACTAAATGTCTGCAGTTGTTACTTGCTGAAAACGACCGGTGGTTTATGCAGACCCTCAGCAGTCGATGTGACTGTGTGACAGCAAACAGCAGGGAACAGGAGACAAATTATGACCTATTTGGCTTTTAATATCTTTTAGCAATGACAGTGATTGTGATTATTAATGTAACCATGATGACCCAACTACAATTTTTCCATATATTTCATCATTTGTTTTTATACCTAAACCTAATAAAAATGTATTTACCATAGAACTCGTCATGATAGACATATTATTTGATAATTTATAGGATGCAGAAAAAGTTTATTTAATCAGAAACAGAGCTCAATGTTTTTTTTGTTTTTTGTTTTTTTTTTTTACCTTTTTTTGTACGTTAGCATATAGGGGGAACGCAAATGAAATAGTCTTTACTAAGGTTTGGGAGGTTTCCTCTACATTAAAGCATTTCAGCAGTTGTTTTTCTAAGACACTGGGCTACACCAAAGAGTTCCTTACATATACTATGCTTCCCTTTGATTTTCCTAACCCCCTTTTTGTCTGTATGAGAAAAAGTCACTTGGAGTCAAGCCATTGAAGACTACACTTGCAGTGGCTACATTTTCTCACAATTGAAAGCTAGAGCAAGAGATTAACAGACAATTGATTCGGGGGAAGAGGGAAACCAGGTATACAGACATGATAACCTGCACAGGTCAAGTATCAACGGCAGTCACGATTATCTAAAATTACAACTGCATGCCAAGTGCAAAAGAATGAGCAACTAGTGTTTAGACTAAGAAGTTTAAACTAAAACAATTACAAAACAACACAAATTGAATGTGCTCTTTGGATCTTTATCTAAATAGTTTCATGCAAAGCGATAACATTGTCTACATCAGTGGCTCTAAACGTCCTGAGTTAAAACGTTTAAACATGCGTTCAGGAAAAAAGAAATAAAGATCCAAAAGCAGGATACACCAATGTTAGTGTCAGCTGAAAATTAATACAAGTTGCATCTGGCAAATATAATTTACACCCATGTATTAGTTTCTTTCTAGAAAT
>OMLM01007863.1:17454-66582 GCA_900302695.1 Helostoma temminkii
AAAATGGCGTGGTTTTAATTTTTTACACTGCTTTACATGTGAAACAACAGGTCAAGTGTGGGATCTGCACAGTGAACACAGTCTTAAGTAATTTAGTGAAGTCATTTTAATAATCCAAGTTATAGACATCAAGAGCTTAACAAACAACTAACTTTTACTACATGATATATTATCCCCGTCTTGAATACACACATATACAGCAAACAGTGTACATATTCTCTCTCTCTCTCTCTCTCTCGCACATACACAGGAGCAGAAGAAGGGTCGTGTTTAAGTAGCCAAATCTGTAAGGCCCACAGTGAGTTTGACAACATGGATTCAAAGCACACATATTCTGAAAAGAGCAATGATCCATAAATGTTCAGTGTACCAGTGATGCAGGTGAGGATGATTTAGACTTTTAAAATATGAACATTTTATATGTAATTTTAAATGTGGCCATTGCCAGAAGATGAAAAGCCATTCCAGCTTTTCGGAGGTGGTTTAAAATGAAATTCCAGTCAGATTTTTACAAGTACATTTCAGTCTGGACACGTGTCTGCTGAAATCAAATGTAAATCAGTTGAAAATATCTTTACGCAACTAGAGACAATAACAATGTCAAACCCAGGAACGGAAGTGACTACAACATGAAACAGCCATACATTCCAGTCTTCTTCCTCGCTAAGTTTTAGGGCTATTGCTTAGAGAGTGAGATGATAAAGCTCCATTTTCCTTGCATCTGTACCCATACAGTAACAAATGCGCACCCACTTAGTAAAAGTAAGTTGGTGCACATATGTCGTTACCAAAGCAATTCATGTTTTGGTTTTGTTGTAACTTGAAAAGTAATCCTATTGAAAAAAATATTGTCGATAGGTGTTGAAAAAGTTGAATTATTGAAACTCAATCCCATACTTATATAGAAAATGTTTTTTTTGTTTGTTTTTACAGTGAAAGAAAGCTTGCAGAAGTCACACAGTGACTTGCCATTTGCCTTTCTAAAAAGACAACAACAAAAAGCTGATATACACTGTGTTTTTTTTCACACTTAATAGACTCTGTCAGTGATACTAATTCAACTTTAAATTGGTAAATAAAGAAATGGAGTGGGAGTTGTAACTTACACTAAAACAGAATAACCATTTATATCGTGTAAATTCCTGGTTAGTAATTTGCACAGGACCTTGCATTTGTTTGGGGGAGTGTGTCTGTTCACTTTTAATAAAGTGAGCAGGCGGCACAACAGTTTCCTGTGTTTCAGAGCTAGTAGTACCAAACCTTCTCCATCTACTAAGCTGCTATTATTCTGTCAAGAGCTTCTGTGTTTTCCCAAAAAAAGGAAGTTATTTCATTTCCACCTTTTGTCTGTGTTTGAATGCGAGCGACGCTCTCTCAGCAATAATCACTTGTTTCAACTCCCCTCTCCATCCTAACCAAAATATACAACCTTTCTTTGCTCCAGAACTCTCGTTGGTTCCAGCAAAATAGGAAGTTAATCAATTGGTATAATTCCTCAAACCAGATTTCAGCTTTTTTTTCTCCCTGAGAGGACAGAAAAGCGAAATTACTGGTTTTAGACATAACTGCAAAAATGTGTAAACTTTTTACAAACAAAGTTTGTAAGCCTTTTTCAAAGGCTACATTGATGGTTACATGTGTGCATCATTGCACAATATTTATGCAAGGAACATCCATACATGTGTTCTTGAACCTAGTTTGTTGAACATTAGTTTGAATAACAAGCTGAGGAACACAAACTCAGAGTAGAACCACAAGCTTTCAGTTTGAACCACAAGTTCAGCCTGGGGTATGCAGTGACATCTGGAAGAGGCCGAAGCAGGATGAATATTTTACTGGTTGGCTGAAATAGCATGTATAGTGTGGGTGAGCTTTAATCATGACCAATCAAAAGTTCTCTGTTCATATACTTTAAGTGTTGTGCTTTGCAATGAGAAACAGTTTTCAAGTGGTCCAGCAAGTCTTTGTCAAGGAGGTGTTCATTTGTTCTAAGCTGAGTTTAAGTTTCACTTTTCACTTTATTCTCTGTAGATCAACTGATCCAAAATAGATATGGCAGTTCTTGTATAAGGTTGTATGAAAACCTGTCATTAATTACATTTATCTTTTACATGGCCACATGAGATAAGTTTTATTACAGGAATGCATGTTCATAATAACACAAAGGAGGTAAAGCAGTGTTTGCAGAGAGGTTAGTGTAAGAAGATTAGGTTGTATGACTGGATCACAAACCCCAGGACTTTCACATTAGAGACTGACATTTGATTCCAGTGTGAAGTCATGTTGGTTTTAACAATGGCCATTTGTTAACCATGTTTGTTGATGGCTGTGTCTAGTAGGTAAGTACTTATTTTAACCAAAACCACTATGTAGTTTTTGTGCCTAAACTAAACCAAGTTGTCCACTCAACTTGATTATAACCCTGTGTTTATGATACTTCACTTAGTAAAAAATAGTAAAGTTTAATTTATTAAATATACTTATGTCTATGTACTTCTAGTATACCTGCAAGTATACTAAGACTTCTTGGGACTAAATTAGCCACTTTTTAAGTTTATAAAAGTAAACAAGTAAAACAACAACAACAAGTAAACCTTTATATATACTGTTATATACTTTCTAGATAATCAAATAAAAAATTGTTAATAGTTGCCATGCAGTATGAGTTCTCACTATGTTGAAGAACTGAAGCACAGACGTGTCAGTAATCACAGCCACATCTAATGTTACTGTGAGACAGCTCCTACTCACTGATCACCCTACTAACGGTTTTAAGTATATAACTTTACTATTAATTACTGTATTACCGTATTTAATCTGTTTAAAATGCAAAACACCATGTCACACAACAATTTATGACAAATTATTAATTTATAACCTTAATAATTGTTTGTTTATAAAGTTAGACTGCTGCAATGCATGCTGGGTATTTCTATATACTTGTCAGCATACTTAAGTAAAAGTATACTCAAGTAAACTTAGACTTTTCTGTATACTTGTTAGTTTACAATAAGTATACTTAAATACTACTGTCAAGAGTAAACTAAAAGTATACTTGCTCATTTTAGTTTGAAAGAAGTATAGTAATCGTATTCTTGAATATACTTCTTTTTTGTAAGGGTTTCCATGATGAGGAATGTCCAATGTCCATTTGGACTCTGTCTATAGCAGATCATCCTTAAAAACTGAGTGACCAGACAAGAAAGGGCTAGTGAGGTAGGCCACCAAGATAGAGACTTTACATACAATGACTGTTGGCTGTGTTTTTAATAGTCCCATGTTCCAAATATTCATAATGTAAAAGTCATGCATATCCCTTACATCCCACTATGCCGGTTACTGTAGCTGCCTAGCAAAGATGGGCTGTCCACATGAGAAACACTGCCTTGCAGATCTGCCGCTAATACTTTAAAAAAGCTATGAGCCTCCCCTTCTGCTCCCGCATAACCTGTAATAAAACAGCTATTCCATAGTAATCTCTTATAATCTAAACTGTCATCATAGCTAACCATCTGGTATTTTAACAGCCTACTACCACTGCTGTGAGTTCAAAATATGTTTAATTCTGACAAAACACGTTTTTGTCTTTTCCTATGGAGAAGGGCTTAACCAGTAATCGCTTGCTTTTGGCTTTTGTCCACTGATGTGAACAATATATGACCTGTCCTCCTGCTTAGGGGAGCAGACACATTAGAAGCAATGAAGCTAATGATATCAGTGCACTCTATAGAGCAGTGTACAGAGATGACAAACCTGTCAGAAGGCATAATCTAGGGGGAGGTCATAACATCCTCAGAAAACCAAAGCGATTTGCTCTTCTTTCTCTGCCATCCCTTAATAAATGGAGTAGCAATAAATTCCTTACCTGCCATGATGCGGCAGGTTCGCATGTAATAGCCAGTGGCATTAAGGGATGAGACATATCAAGAGAAATGGTTGCTTGCTTGGTGCCTAGGACCTTGTTACAGTCTTAATTTTCAAAGATGCCCTGAAACCTTTTATCACTGGCTTGTTTTCATGCATTTTCTCTTTTGTATTCCTTGTAGTGAGGTGTAAAACAACAAAACAGTTTCCAGAGGTTTGTTCCACTGTATGGATCAGCCCAAAGTGCCACCATATTTACAGTACATTCAATTGATGTAAGCTAATTGTGTGTTGGATAAAGTGTTAAATAATTTTAAACAGTGGCATGGGGGTTGAAAACAAACAAAAGTTAGGAACCACTTTATGTTAGTAATATGAAAAGCAAATGTGACATTGTATTCACATAATAAATGTAACAAAGGCCTAAAAAAGTCTTGTGTCATAAATATGTTATGAAATCAGTATACGTATGTGTCTTCCCATACTGAAATATTCATATCAAGGTAATGGTTAAAAAAATGATACATATTGTGTATCATCTCCCAAAAAACTGATAATTTACTCACAGTTAGTTTTTGGTTAACAAACTGTAAAATAAGTCTAGTGTCTCTTCCTGTTTTCTAAATTGTGTGGTATGACAGGATGTACACATTTTTATCAGGAGAAAGGAAAGAGATGTTTCGTCTTTCCAACATGGATTTAACGTCAGAGATAATAGAAAAGATTGGTGAATCGGTCTGAATTCTGAAGTATACATGTGTTAATCCTGCCCGAGAATGCTGTGCTGAGACCGCTTGTATTTACATATGCAGAGGATCCTGCTGTTTTGAGCACACCATTGACAAGACAGAGCAATTAATCATCCCCAAATACTCCTGCCGTGCAACAGACGACCCTTGCAGAACATGCTGCCACAGAGGGTGTGCAGGTGTGAATCAAGCTGCAAGAATATTTTTCAGAGCCATCCCCTTACTCAGTCATTGCGAACAAAGAATACTACCTCTGCATTCAACAGACATCATACATTTTATGTTTACTCCTGCCCTGATTGTGAGTGAGAAGTGCATTTAATGATAAAGCAATCTTTTAAAATTGCACTGAAGATCACCGCAAACAAAACTGCACTTTGCTGTTAAAAGGTCATGATAATATAGGCAAACAGGTATATGTTTTGTTCACTATGATGGAATAAACTACAGCAGAACCTAAAGTTTGATCATCTACTTTGCAAACTGACCACTGACTATTTCTGAACCCGCAATGCTCCAATGTAAGTCAGTTGTAAATCTTAGGTTAACTAGTCCTTGTCCTAATTCTCCACATTTTATTTGACCCTTACTTGATGCCCCTTTTATTTATATTTATTTTATACTTATTTTATTTTCATTTCATTCATTTGTGCAGTTTTGTACTTTGTAATATTTACCTAATGTTCGAATTAAGCTTTTCTTCTTATACATCGGGCATCCATCTAAAAGAGAGTGAACTAAAAAGAAGTGAATTAATTGATATATCCTAAAATGTTTCAATACCAATCTACCCAAAAATCTTTAGAGACAGCAAACATTTGAAATCCATTGATTATTAAGTTAATGTTTCCAACTACTCTGAAAAAACATTTTCATATTACTATTCTCTATAATACTTACATTATGGATAAAGGGAAACCCTACATAAAAATAATTCCACTGTTCATATTTGATATACTGCCATTAAGACAGTTTCTCTAATATGGGTAATGAAAGCTTTAACTCTGCTTATATTACAGATTATCTGCACTGTGCAAGTGGAAATCAATAAAGCACCTCATCTACAATCACTGCACACAGTATTTGTTCTGCCATTATATGCGTTTGAGATTTACACTGTAAAACTGAAAATACAAAACTTAAATGAGTCTGCAGCTTGCAAGTGTCGATGCCAGAAAATCAGATAGTAGGCTGTCTTATTTTATATCAAGAGACATTGACTCCCAATCGTTTCCAAACCCCTGGAGCAAGGGAAGATTGTTGAATTCCACTGAAAACCATCTGCTTGTTCTGAACAACAGGGGATAACATACTAAAAAGTAAGCTCTCCAGATAGCACGCCTTGGCTTCTGATTCTTTTGCCTTTAACAATCCTTTTGGCTCCCTGTCTTTGGAGATAGCACATTCACAGGCCTGTGGGAGGCTTGACTTGTTGACGAGTTGATACACTGTATCAACTGTCTATAGTTTGTATGCAAGTATAACTTCTAATTTGAGCCATGATGTCTTGTCCATTTTCCACCTTTCACACAAAAGCAGCTCTTCGTTGATCATCACAATCTGTTTCACTGGAATATACATTCATACTTTATAAAATCTGAGCTAGTGTCCAGGACAGTTTTATCCAGGTCAGGTTAGACAAATGACACACCTTTGTTTAAGTACTACCCCTACAGCCAAGGGCAATTTGAAGTACAGAAAATAACACCATTGGTTGCATGAACATCTGCTCCCTGGGTATTTGATTTCCCAGGCAGATGTTAGACCCCAGCTGCTATCACAAGATAATTTGTATGTTTGTGGAGAGAGCTCCCATTTGGCTGTGCTGTTGATGGTTATGTCTTCCTTTTGTGAATCAGCCAGATTTGTTGTTAAATATGTTTTACAGTTTCCCCCACCCCATGCCCTCTATCCCCCTGATTCTGTGAATCCGGTTTTAAACATTTTGTCGGACTACAGAAAAGTGAAACAGTTTCCTTCCATACATACATATATACACACTAGATGCAGTACAGCATGATTGGTACTACTGGTCTTAAGATAATTTAGAAACGATGACAGTGTCACATATATGTCCATGTGAGGTGGCATTTAGTTGATTTAATCTATTAATATTGTATTGGCACCAAAAACTCAGCATTAGTCAGGATCTATAGTTCAAGTTAAACTGTATGTACTGTTTGTGTATTTTTTATAGAGCTGTGTCTATAATTGACTACCAGCTATTTTCAAGCCAATTTTTTGCCTTAAAAAAAATGAGAAAATACCAAACACTTTAAGAATAACGACAAGACAAAAGGTGAGAGCCAAATGTGCCATTTGAAACTGGCCTACTACAGTGTCACGACTAACATGAATAGTAATGGAGCATAGTGTTGCTGAAGGAAAACTGCGATCGCTACCCTAAACTGGGATTCACAGCCAGACATTTGTGTACCGGCCACATCAACCTGGTCAGAATACATTTTCTCAAAGGCTGGCTACACTGTGAACAAGACAAGAAGTTCACTTTTACGAGAGACAAACTGGGAACTAGAGCAGGGGGTAAGATTAAGGCTTAGTGAGCCTGCAATCTGATTATGATTTATTTTATTGGAAAGGAATAGTTCATTCATTAAAATGTGCCTGCTGCTCTTATAACTTTGCCAACTGCACTACCTACTGTACCTTGTTTTATTTATTATGGTTCATTTTGCTCTGTATAAGGATATTTATTTGTTTTAATGAAAACAGATTGTTTATTGCAATACGCATGCAGCTATTATAACTATGCCAAGTTTGCTACCTACATAGTCTCATTCATTGTCGTTTGATTCGTCCTCTTTAAGACCCTGAACATGGCTGGCTAAGAGGTCACCTCTGTTTATCAGTAATTACATTCACACAGGTACATTCACACTTTACCTGGAGCATTTAGAGGTTAAGGGTTAAAGGTTAAGGGCCTTGCTCAAGGGCATCACAGTGGTGTTGATGATTAAGTGGACAAATACCACCAAAAACAGTCAAAGTTAAAGTGTACATGTTCTCAAACATAAAACAATAAATTAAAATTATAAATGTGAAATTATAATGTAGGTTTATTCTCATCACAGTGTAGGCTACAGAATGACCTGAATCTTACATGTGTCACAACACAGTACATCTCTAAAGTAACATAAATTTTAGAAACCTGTATCAGCATTACAGCATTGTCACAACAGACTCGCTACCCATGTATGGCGCTGTCCTTCACATAGTGGCCTTACACTAAGACCAGTTCAGGTGCAGGTAACAACATCTTTGACATGTGAAAGAGGAGGCAGCCTGTGAAAACATAACCTAAAGGCGATTAGTCTTACACCTGACCCATGGGGAAGAAAAAAGAAAAAAAAACACTGTAGCATTATCTACTGGAGGAGAAGCATGTCAGAGTCTCAGGTCTGAACCGACCCCAGAACTCCCCACTTTTGTTGAAGGCTTTAAATTCTCCCCTCCCAAGTTCGGAGTCGATTTGTTATCAAATCAAGCGTCGAGCGCCTGATTCATTGCTATTCAGCACTCTGGCTGATTTATATGCAGAATGTAAAACAGATGCCTTATGCGATACATATTTATGGTGAGACCTGCTCTCACAAGATTTATTATAGGTTCTTTCATCGGGGTGTGCATGAGCTGTGCTATGATGACTTGTATTTCCTCTCAGCTGCCAATGCCAAACTCATTAAAAAGAGGTGTGACTATTAATATACATTGTAATACTGACAGCTCCTAATTTATAACCCAAGTACATGTTTGAGGTTTCTTCTTTCCTTTCCTGTCATTGTTGGGGTGGACTAGTGATCTTTTTGTCTTTTTATATGTGTGTACATGTAAATGTGCTTGCATGGCTCATGTGTGCACACCTATATTGTACATGCAAATGCAAGCACCATTTTTCAAATACCTTTTTTTGTTCCCTTATTATATTTCACATTGATTTATTTGGTGTAGTTCTTTGACCCTTATATACTCTGCAATATGAGGACTCACTATGACATGTAGTGAACGTATCTTATGTTTGTAATGATCAGCCTTGCAGATTTTAATTAATTAGCCAAACTGGAGTGATAAAAAAGTCACTCATGTAAGCATAACAAACTGAATTAAAGCAACTGATTATGAACCAGTTGCTATAGCTGATTATGAGTCAACTCATGTCCTTATATTAGTGGTATATGGTTAGTTAA
This sequence comes from Helostoma temminkii, assembly GCA_900302695.1. Classification (NCBI taxonomy): domain Eukaryota; kingdom Metazoa; phylum Chordata; class Actinopteri; order Anabantiformes; family Helostomatidae; genus Helostoma; species Helostoma temminkii. Next base: position 26,273 of record OMLM01007863.1, read on the forward strand.
AAACCGTAAGGGTATATCAACAATATGCTGTTATGTAGAAGTTGCTGTTATATCATTTTTTACAAATCTTTTTCATTACTGTTGGGTACTTTCCACAATATACTTCAGTGGTCTTCTCCCTTTCAAAAGGGAAAAGGTAATCACACTGCTGTCACGCTCTGAATTAAGATGTTAATCAGGTGAAGGTCTACTGTATAAAGAAAAATGAAAGATAAATGAGAGGAATGAAAAACCAATACATGATGGCATGCTAACAGCATATTTAGACCTATGGCTCTTTACCAGCACATCATACCGTACATCCTGTGGCAGAAAGGTGCAATTTAAAAAAATGAATTAATTAACAAAAAATTCATAAATAAAAAGGTTTGCTGTATGTATTCCAGCACTGGTCAGATAGAACTGGCAAAAGATATTTGTAACTGGAACAGTAATTTTGATCAACAAACCTAAATTCCATTAGGTTTCCACAGAACAGTACAAACATGCTCTTACTGTTTATTATTATTCTCTTATCAATATGGAAATATATTTGAATTATTATACAAATAATAGAATAATATACAAACTACCAAAGATCTATTAATTAGGTTCTGCTGAAACATGGTAATGAAACATTTTGGAAAGTTACATAATAACTGGAGCTTGATTAATACATATTCATATTTGCAACTCTTGAAACTATCAGAGCTGTTCAGAACAAGTATGAAGTTTATGGTTTTTGCCTCATCTCAATGTTTTGTAGCATTGTTCTGATTGTCATATTCGTGTCAGATGGAAGCTGCTATAATTATACGTTTCTTGTTTATAAACACAGTTCATGCCATTATTCAAGGTGTAATTACAGTATGACTATAATACACAATACATACACAAACCATGTTAAAATACATCAACGGCCGCTATAGTCATGTTCAGGCTCTAGTTTCTCAAATGGTAAAATTTTCTTCTTGCTCTTTCTCAGATATTGTTAAAAATTAAATAGCTTTGGGTTTTGGAACTGTTGGTCAGATAAAGCGGGATAACACTGTTGTGACAGGGTCACCAGGTCCAGAAACTGCAAAGCACTCCTAAATCACAATACTACCATACCCCAGAGTTGGGGTGATGTTTTCGTGTTGATATACTGTTATAACACCATAACACCATGTTGCATTTTCTCACCCAAAAACACAACATTACAGGTAAAAGCGTTGTGGACTGATGAAAGATTGTTTGCAGCACAAACTGCACAAATTGTTTGCAGCACTACATATGGCATAAAAGGGGTACTGCAAATTAACATGAAAACATATCCAACAATAAAGTATGTTGGACAGAGCATGATGATTTGGGACTGCTTTGCTGCTTCTGGACTGGAACAGCCATTGTGAGGGAGAAAATATATATGAAGGTTTATCAAGGTATCCTACAGGACAATGTCAGAGTGGCAGTCTGCAAACAGAAGCTCAGTAGAAGCTGGACGAGGCAGCAGGACAATGATCCTAAACGCTGAAATAATCTACTACAGAATGGCTTCGGACATGCAAAATCTGCTTTTTGGAGTGGCCCAGTCAGAGCCCAGATCTCAACCTAACAGACATGCTGTGCAATGACCTCAGAAAGCCGATCACACCTGTGTCTTTGGAATATGGCTGAGCTGAAGCAGCTCTGTGAGGACGAATCCAAAGCTACAGTAAAAGCGTTTGCTTAAGGTTATTACTGTCAAAGGTGGTTCATGAAAGATCATGACTCTTTTATCAGCTCATATTTGTGACTTTAGTGAAGATCAGATTTTATTTCACAACATATTTATACAAAAAACCCCATGAAATTTCAAATAGTTTACTTACAGTTTTTCACAACTGTCTAAAATGGGAGTTTTTTTTTAGTATGGCCACAATCTGACTTGATGACTTTCCTGTGTATTTGAGTTCATGGGAGACTGTGTGAAATCATGAAGCTTACAAAGTTTCTTGGTAAAATGTTGGTTCACCATCAAAAAACTGAAGACGCTCATTGTGGTTTTACTATGATGTATGTATGATTAGTATGATGGAAAAGTATACGATTAGCTTGAAATTAGTCAATATTTGAGCACAGCTTTCAAAGCAGCCAAAAAGCTCCAGCAATTACGTTACACAACTCTTGACAATAAAAAACAGTGGTCTGTGGACAAACTTGAAGACCTGGTGCCAAGTGGCCAGATGTTGTGGAACTTGAGCAAAATCTTCTTTCAAGTGAAAGGGCAATTGAGAGATCATTTCGAAAACTTGGCAAAGACTGACCCTAAAAAGAGAGATTTGAAAGAAGGTTATAACAAATGCAGCCAAAGTAAAACAGCAGGGCCTATGAGACTTCACGGGAATCTTTTAAGACATTTACTAAATAGGTAAAAAACAACAGTTTTATCTTTACTGAGCACTGAGTTTCTGAGTGTTTACTGTTTCAGCATGTTTTCTTTAAAACGCTTGATAGAAAGGTGACGTTCTTAAAAATATTGCAATTATCATTTTAGCAGAATGTTTCCTTTTCTTTAATTGTGAAAGTCAGTTTTGCTGTATGTAATAAAATATATGTTCAGTGAAACGGCTTATTAATTTAATTTATTTTATTTAAGTGCTATGAACACTGTATAAATATGGTATACTGAAATAATACAATATAATTGTATGGACTATATGTTTTTTTTATATGTACTGACAGTCACGTTTTTTACGTCATTACATGTTGATATTGACAAGGAACCTGTTAAGGAATAATTACATGTACTACTTCAGCAAATGTAGTTTATGTTAGATTAAATTTTAAAATGCTAATTAGACTTGAAGGTTTTGTGTGTTTTGGTTTTGTATAAGTCATAAATAATATTTCACCTGGCAAGGCAGCACAGCCTACAGCAGAAAAGAATAACATTATTTTGTACTCTTGTCAATTCATGTTCAAAATGCATTCCAGCCATCTATTCCCATTTCTGGCTCTATGTGTCTCTCCCTCAGCCCACACTTGAGGTGCTTTTATGTTACACGACCACTCGAATTTGAGCCCAGGGGGACTCTATGTGTCCCTGAGCAAGAAAGGGCCCAAAAATCTATAGACCAGATGTATGATGTTACATGGTCAAACTGGCAAACACAAAAGGTCTAAAAACAAAAGCCATGAATTAACCGAGAGGCTTTCAACAGTGTGTTTTCAAAACAGCCCAGCTGAGAGCTCAGATGCCTCTCCTCCCTCTCAGTCACTCCCTCGCTCCAGTCTTGCTCTCAGTATTACCCCATATCTCCTTTCTCCCTCCCTCACTATCTCCCTCCTTTCTCTGTCTCCTCTCCTCTGTCTTATTCTCTCTCTGCCACCCCCCGAGACTAAATGCTTAAAAAGAAAAGAAAGGACACCATTTTTGCTAATTAGTTGAGGATTTAACAGGCGCAGGATATGCCGCCTTAGTTTTTCATCTGCTGTCCACGGGCTGTCGACTGTCCTGTGAAGTTGAGGCTGTGTGGCTAAAAGTAGAAGAAAGGAGCAGGGTAGACACACACAAAATGCCTCAGTGGAGATCCTGAACAGGCCTCCAGTGGGGGTTGAGCTCAAAATGGGGGACAATCATTAGTATTTAACATTTGGGAATAAAGAAGCCTTAAATTAGAAGTGTACATGGCTCTATGTCCCACCCTCCTTCTTTAGAAATGTTCACATGCTTTATTAAAATTGTTTTTTTTTACTCTTTCTGGCATGTTAGTTTGTGGACCCTGCATGTGTGGTAACAAGCTTAAAAGAGAAAGACCTAATCAACCTAAACACAACACATTATAGCAAAGAATTTACTGTATAATTACGGTTTGTGATACTTTGATCGCTTAATCATTGGATTCGCTCCATCCTATGCTAAATTGAAAGATTCAAATACATATCAAAAGAAAAAAAAAGAAAAAAAATTACAAAAATACTGACACGTTAGGACCACACACTCTGCAGACAAGATATGATGGTATCAGGGAGTGATGTATGCTGTTGATGGCTAAATGTTACATATGGTAATCAACATTAATTATATTAACTAAAATAGACTGAACCTTTATGTGAAAGCAGCTTTGTATAATTTCTATAAAATATGCAGCTTCTGGTTAAGAAAGACATTCAACATCACCACCCTGTTCTCATCTACTCCTTACAAACGTATGCAGTCAGCACTTTTCCAGCAATCAAAACCATGTCCAGCAAGTGAACTGTTAAAACAACACAGATGAGAAGAGGCATAGTTTAAGCCATTAACTCAATTTACATTTCAGAAACCACCAGGTCACAAGTTACAAGGTTATTCTAAAAATATGTATTCGTAATCACATTAACATATGCAGGGCTAAAGAAGGCGTCTTTCAACTGCAAAACCCCTTAACGTCTGTAACGCATTTCATGTCACTGAGTCTAGTGAGGGAAGAAAACCGACATCGTAAGCCTGAGCGTCTGAGGTTTAGAGAAGCACAACAAAGTGGAGAATTAACAGAGTGGAAACTTAATAAACAGTTGTTTCACTGCAGCACAACTTAAGGTAATTCCCGCAGGAAGAGAAAGGCCAAGAGCAGAGGAATGGCAATGAGACTCACAGCAGAGTCCTCTGCTGTGTTAAGACAGGAAGTCAGGGGTGAGGAGAGGGAATCAGAGAGTCAGAGTTCAGCAATCACTATTAAAAAGGGGCAGAGTGTCTCTGGCTTGAAACAGCCTTTCAGCATTTCAGCCTTTCAAGTGATGTTACAAACTGCTATCTTTTTCCCGATAACTGAGCCAGATAAAGCATCTGTCGGAGGTAGAATTGGTAGTTTTGTTGTCATGTCCTAAAACACTTGTACTGAGATCTCCAAATGGCTGTTATATTGTATACTAAAAGGAACAGGATAAAATAGCCAATGGCTGCTAGTGTTCTCTGCTACTTTGCTCAAATAGGTATATTTATCAGAGATGTGAGACACACATCCTATTAAACCAAGGGCACCAGAGAAATTCCTCACATGATCACCACAGCCCCATAACTGTCCGGGACAAAAATGGAGGCTGCGCCGTATGTCAGTTATATGGAGCAATAACCAACTTAAAGAAGTGTGGTAATAGAGCCATTTACCTGATCTTGAAAAATGAGGAGAGAGGAATCCCACCAACCCACACACAAACACATACATATAGTTGCACATGCACACAAAAAAACATGTTATTTTTACAAATTAATTTTTTGATTTCAACAAAAAAATTAAATGAAACATCCCTAAAATGAGATTAATGTTTTTTAGGATTGATAGTGTACAAAGTAAGAGGTGTAAAAAAATATTGGGAAGGTGATGAAAACCTGGGTTTTTTAAATGTTTTGTCAGTGTTTGATGGTGTAATTGTCTCATCACTTACTGTATAATTTGACACTTATTTGATTAGTTGTTACAGCACGGGGCTTCAAAATAAAAGTGACGCTTTATATATCAATACAGCTTGGATAGAAAACTTAAATGTATGTTTTTAGAACATAGTGGCACACTAAATTAAAAGTGTCAGAAATGAAACACATCATATAATAAAAAATGTTAATCTGAAATTTGAGATTACATTATAATGAGGTTACATTATATGTTACAATTTCTTGAGATTATTTGGCTCTTATTTTTACCAGGCACGAAACTAATGAAAGCATGCCAAGTAGAATAAATTAATTTTACATTTCATAAATACTACACCGTGCCCCGCTTGTTTTAATTTACAGACGATTCACATATATCTCACAGTAGTGAGATATATGAGGTAAAGATGGCATATGTACAGTTAAGTGTGCAGTAGTATGATGTTGCATCTCCAAACACTGACATAACTGCTTGTCATGATGTATTACCAGTGTTTAAATAAATGTTTTGCTGTTGATGTTGTGGTTGTTATTGTTGTCAATGCTTTGGCTGGTGGCGGCATTTGTCACGCACAAATGCCTATCAGCTCTGCACACTGACTTGTGTTATTGCAATTGTTAAAGACTGCTGATGCAAGGAGGTGAGTATAGAGTAGCTTAGATCGTTGTGCTTTTGTATTTTTTTTGACAGGCAGCGTGGAAGTGCTGAGTAATCTGAGTGCAATAAACAGCACAAGGATATACAGTACAACAGCTCTTAAAGCCCGCTGAACAGTGGAGTAAAAATAAAATGATCACTGCTCCTACCAGCCAATACAAAATCTGTCATTAATGGCAGTAGTGTAAATGACAGCTTAATAATGACTGCATACAAGGGAAAAGAATTAAAAAGATTAGCAGAAGGAGAGGCAAATAAACTTCCTCTCGCCAACACAATTTTGTCTCCATTATTTTTTGATTGTAGCCATAGACACAGACCATGATTTCATAAGTACAGGCTGGGAGAGTATGTGAACAAGCATGCTGGTCAGGAGTCAGGCAGGATTATGCTCTGAAATCCTCTGAAACAGGAGCAGCGGGGGCCACTTGAGGCAGTGCAATTGGGCAGACTGCGGAGCAGGTCTCCAGTAGAAATGTGCTTATTTATGTAATCATGCAAGAAATATCTGTTCTATTGCTTATGAAAGCATCTAAGATGGGAACTCCAAGCTATTCATTTCTCAGATTCTGTATCACAATAACAGTATAACTGCTCCCCCTGGTGTGCCTAGCGCCGTATTGCCTGGGAGAATAATCTGTAGTGTAATTAGTATGCACCCTTAGGTCAAATACTGACTTGGTAGGCGTGAGTTCTCACATAATGCTCCAGCTCAGTAGCCTTCTAGTCACCTCTCTTGCCAGATGTTTCTTGCATCAGGTCCCAGTTCTTTAAATAAAAATGACAAAAAACACAAAACGTTCGATATCACAGTAAAAATGTCTCTTAGGGTAAATCCTACTGAGTTTTAAACCGTGGTTTTAAGAATTAAGATTTTAGAGGTTGTAAATGTAGCTTGGGGGTTTTGATTAAGGTTTTGATGGGCACTTTGTTCTTTTCTTTCCCTTACCATCTCACACACTCATACTGTTCAAGCTCACACATACACAGACTCAAGTAAAGACAAAATGTACTCCTCATAATTCAGTAAGCTCATAAATCACGGCAGGTTAATGCTCCACAAAACCCCTTCAACAACCTTTAAGTGTTAAATCATCATGTTGTGAAGGGAGTAGGATAAAAGACAGCAAAGGGGCAAGTGAGCAAAAGTGCTGTACTTTTTCAAGTATTAAGTTTGAGAGTGTGTAGATTTAGCCTTTCAGTCAAATATGTTGCCATGCAAGGGATTAGAAGTCTGTGACGCACTAGGTCTTGACCTGCAAGCTATGGAGCCTGGCTGTAACCTGACCCAAAACCAGGTGTATGCCTGTGGGTCAAAGGGTTGGGAAGGCATGCAACAAAAGACAGCTCCTCAATAAAACCCTCACTGTTGCAATTAACCATTTTAGACCTTGTTGTCAAGGTTTTCAAATACCTCCTGGAGCGTACATGCATGACTTTGCAACGTGTGGTAAAAAATGTTATACATTCCTTAATTGTAGAAGCCCACACAAATGTCAGCTAAATGAAATGTGTAGTGTATATCCTAATAGAGAGAATGTTAATGGCATGCTTACTCCCTGCACCCGGCCGGCTTTGCTTTTACTTTCAAAATAATTTACTGCCCCTTTAAAGCACCCCGTCATCTGCAGCCAGAGACCCATAACTGTCATGTGAGTCGATCATTTACCCGGCGATCTCCTAAGTGTTACATGTTAATGGGTGAAAGCTGTAGAAAACATTGGGAAATAACTAACACCTACAGAACCAACAGGGAAAGAAAAGCTGTATCATTTCATAACACATTCAGGACTGCAACGGTTAATCAAGCTACCTGCCAAAAGGACTGCCATATCTCAAGAGCATGTCAGAGGAGAAGTCTTCAAGTACGGTCATATGGGACTGAATAACTGAGTGGGATTCTTCCTTCACTTACATTAGTTGTTGACACTAGGGAATTGGGACCATTATATTTTGTGATGACAAGGTTAATGTAAGATAATGTAAGCCTCTAATATTTGGTGCTTATTGTACCCATACAGGATTTATAATATAGTATTTGTCTGCTCTAACTGTTTGAATTGAGAATTCTCAGACTAAATTACACACACACACTTCCTTACTGAACCATTTCCAGACATGTACATGATGAATTTTCTGCATACATTCTTAGATCTAAAAAAACAAAAATACCTCGGTAATTACAGTCCTGATTATTTCAGTATTTATTAGACATTCCAGGCTGGGGTTGACCTACCGGTTAAAATTGACTACACTTGAACAAGTCTATGACTGGCTGGCCTCAGAGGATTATTAATTGCTCCAGCATGCCCTTGCACAATGTGTTTGGATAGGTGTTTCTTGTAGCTAACAAAAAAGCCTTTGTATGGCTTCACTTTAGTCTGTGACTCAATTAGGGAAGGAAATGAGAGTAAATACAAAAAGCCATTGTCTTTCTTCAAGCCACAGATTGACCTGAAGATGTTATATAACTTTACTGTATCTTGTCTGTTACAAATTATAATTTTAGGTGTAGTTCAGTAGTGTAAGATTGGAGAGTAGTTTAAAGTGATGATGCAACATTAGTCATTCCAGGGGTAACCACAGAGCATTGCTGATACAATATACAGCACATTCACATTGTAATAAAGTGTCTTGCTCATGTAGATTCCTCAAACATGCCTTAAAAGGCACATTGACATTAGCTGGAACAGTGTATAAATAGTAGATTCACAATAATGACACAACATGTTTTGGCTATAAAATGTCAAACTGGTTGAATATGCTAGCTTTTGTCTCAAAAACTGTCCCAAACCAAAAAAAAACATCCATTGCCATCACACGAAGCTCAAATTAACGCTGAAAATCTTCACATGTAGAAAGCAGGAGCCAGTATTTTATTGCACTTTTGTTTAACTTTAGATATAAACAAAATTTAACAGTTTATTAAAAAGCACTCTATAAATAAAATGTGTTAAAATTAATAATATGAAATAAAAACAATGTCAAATTATATGCGGTACATACAGTGCCACAACCGGTGTAGTTCTGTCAACACGGAGATAGATCACTGCACCATGAAAATCCTAAAAACATACAAGCCTTTCAGACAGTTCCTTCGTAACAATGTGTTCACTCTGTCTGCTTTGTCTCTCTCTTTCACCTCTGTGTGTCTCTCCCTGTCCAGCTCCTCTCATTCACTCTAGTAGCCTTGGAAAGGGGTTTCCTAGTGAGGCGAATTCCAGCATGCACTTGCCAAGTGACCCATGACCATGGGCGGACAAGGTTACCAGTCCTGACTTTTACAGCCATTTCTGCCTCCACATGAGTCTTCCTGCCTGAAACAGTAAGTCAGATACTGTCGTAATGAATGGCACAGGACTGAGATGCTCAGGACAAACCTGCTGTTCTGATGCCCTCCAGGCTCAAGCTGACAAAAACATCAAGACAATGACAGCAAAGTATGAGAGGTGAACAAAACCCCAAAGGATGTTAAAGAGAGAGGGGAGCAAAAGGTGACAGAGCACTAGACTCCACTAGCTAAATATAAGTGCAATTTAGCACCTTTATGGGTTCTTTGTCGTGCATGTCATGTGTGCAGTAGAACTAATAGGTGCAGTGTAGAACACATGAGATACATAAAATATGTACAACTTTTAATTTCAGATGAAAATGTCACCTTCAGACATATTTAATGTATTTGTGTAATGAGGATGTTCAAGATATGCTCTATAATACACCTCTGGTCCACATTGACAGTTTTGAGGCCATAGTATGTGATAGTCTAGCATTACTGCATTTATACTTGCAATTACATTTATTCAGCTTTTTAAAATAAGAAAAAGATAAATTATTGTAATGTAAATAGCAGCATAAGAAGTATTGAGATTATTACAACATGTATTTTCTACTGTGTATAACAAGAAGAACAATGTAGATCTACAAAATGAGACATGTGACATGTACTATAGGCCAAAATATTTTGGTGAGTAACACAATGTGACAGCATGGTCAGTAAAAGCTGATGTGAACTTCAGTCATGCAGAACATGGACAGGAGATAGACAGATATATACAGACATAACCCAGTAAAATAATCCCATCTAATGGAATAAATTGTGTTTTATAAGATTATGGGTAATAGGAACAATACCAACACTGTTAATAAATGATTCAGCAGGTTCATTCAAGCTTCAACGTGGCACGATGCTTCTTGTTTTTGTTTTTTTTCAGCCAAGCTCATAGTACACGAATATACAGTTCCAAAGCACAGTGTTGAAAACACAATGTTAATCCCTGAGATATCTGGGTTTAAGAACAAAAAATGGATGGATTAGATGAAGGTTTTCATTTGATGCCATGCACACCTCAATATTTAAAAGTACATAGAAAATAGCCCCTTATTAATACAATATTTATTTATAAAAATAATATTTTTTACTTTGTTTTCAATAAGCCTGTGACCCACCGACATTATCAGAGTACTCGCATAGTTTCTTGCAGAATTTGCAAACAAAACTGTGAGTGTATCCTGCTGCCACTGTATCATAATGAATTATTGCATCAATGAAGATTGGTGAGCCTGTTCCATTATCAGCCAAGCAAGCCCAAGCCATGTGCTCACAGAACCTTCGCCATGCTTCACAGATGCCAGACCATCATGTATGGTTTGGATCATGAGCAGATCTTCTGCCATACTTTGACTCTTCCATCACATTGGTGGAAGTTGATCTCATCAGCCCATAAAACTTCCAGTTTTAAGTTTCAGATCTCCTGTGGCTCGTTTCTTTTCTGCAAATTCCAACCTGGTTTTCTGTTTCTTTCTACTGATGAGACATTTACATCCTGTGGTATGAGGTCCAGTGATACCTTCACCCCGCTTTCATGTTGATTTCGTCTTTTCCAACAACAAATATAGTCTCCAAAGTAAAGCCAAAAGCTGTCATTTAGACAGCTTTCTATTGTTTAATATTCAATTTCACAGGACACAAAAACTTTTGTCACGTTCCAATACTTTTGCTGACTCCAACTTTGGAACATCGGAAACAGACGTTGTTATCCTTTATGTGGATTTAGTATGTTGAGTTGTGAACAAAATCAAATAAAAGCCGAAATTCTCAGCTTTTGTTTCATTCTATCATTTGATGTTCAACCCAAATGCCTTAAGTGTACAGCAAAATAAACAAATTAGCCTTATCATTACAGTAATTTGAGGGGATTGCTCACTAGTAAAAAAGCTAGTGTTATAAAGAGCAGTTCAAGATCGTTCAGGATCGCATGCAAGGTCCTTGTATTTGAGTCCACACTACTCCCAATTATGCTGTTTATCTGTGTGTGAGCTCCATTCTCGACCATGTCACTACTCTACTGATTCCCACCATAGACTAGTCTACAGCAGCACACAGGGAGGTAAAAAAAAGAAGAAAATACACAAAACTTTACTCTTTTAGTATGTAAAAATCCTACAGGACATTTTCTGATTACTTGCTTGTGTTGTTTTGGTCATTATAAATATCAGTATTTTTAGTGTGCTTTGGCAGGAGGAAGAAATGTTCACATACGCTCGCTCATAAATTACACAGAAGTAACTGCACAGGTTTGCAGCCCTGTGTTGAGCTTCAGTATTTTGGGTCGAACATGGCAGATGCACTAATGTCTGACATACTGTCTTTTATTGCACTACCACTGGAGGCAGTAAAATCAAAATAGATTAAATTCTACACTAGGCTTTAACCTGCTGACTTCAACTTTCACGTGAGTGTGCAATGGTGATTATTATGGTTTACTTCCATCTTCTCATTTATACTCCTCATCTATTGCAATAGAATGGCTGTAAAACAGCAACAGAGCTGTAATATTGAGTGCAGATAACATTAACACTAGCAGATCCTCAGTTGTGTACAACACTTAGTAACACAAACATAATGATATTACAGTTTAGTATTATTATTAGTATTTTTTTAAGTATTATTTTACTATAATTACACAATTACACGTTACACTTGTGTGAATTTGTGTATTGTTGTCTAATGCACTGCATCAAGGAAGAGACAGAGGGAGGGAACAGCTTTTTTTCAAGAGCCAGATGAAGAGTGAACAAGGAAAAATAAGAGAGAAAATTATGCATGAATGACAGTCGGTGAAGGGATGGCATCGTCTGTGTGTGTGTGTGTGTGTGTGCGCGCATGTTCATGAGAGAATGAGCACGGTGTCCCCAAGGGAGCACACTCTGTCAGAGAGATCATAATAAACTGTCATGTGTACAGCCAGGGGCTGAGCACCAGTTCCATGGTGGTGCTGAGCCCACAGTGAAACACCAACTGATGCAGGTTTTTTAGAAGGCTTCTATACCATGAGCTCACAAACCTGAAGACGAGTGTGACGTTTTTTTAATCCCTAAATTTTAAGGACAAATGTATTAGACACTCTAGAATCAACCACAATTGTATCTATGTGGGTAGGCTAAATATCAGAAAAGCTGTTGTATATAATACAATGCAGTGCAACAGCACCACAAACTGATTAATCCAAAATGAGGTAACACCACATCTCGAAAACCGTTTCAACTGCTGGAACAGACTGAGGAATTAACTTACAGTTCATGCAAGTTGTAAATAGCTGATCCAGGCTAGTGTTGGTCATGGAGAGTGCAGAGTTTTGACTCCGGAGGCGGAGGTCGCATCCTGAGCGCTGCGTGTGTTTAGGTTTAGCCAACAAAAGTAAAAGTAAACACATCCTGTCTTGTGCCTAAAGGTAGTTTTGACTTATTCTTAATTTGCGCTTTCTGTACAGGATCTTTTCTCTAACGTTGCAGTGAGTGCATAAACGTGACTTCAGCTAAGTTTCAGCTTCAGCTAAGCATTTTGGACTGCAAATTGCAGGAAAATGGTGGTCTGTCATTATGAACGATATGTGTGTATGATATGTTTGTATCAACGCTTCATATTGCTGTACACATTACGGTAATAAACATTTACTCAATAAACAAAAAACAATTATAGCATTACATTTTCTTCAAAGCATATTTGCTATTTGTACATAGATACATATTTTACCTGTGATATATTTGTATTTCAATGCCATCGTAGTCTATACTAGTTTTAGCCATTTGTACCTAATAAACTCCAGTATTTTTTAAATATTGTGTTCAGAATGTGAAGCTGAGACTGTGCCATTTATCCACATTACCCCATGAGTGTGACTTACAATTGCTAAACTCCTCTGGGACTTGACCTTCCAGTCAGTTGTGGCCTACAATATGGGGGAGCATCAGTCATACTGTATGCTTTGAATTAACACACAAAATATTTGTGGATATAGTAGAGATGAGATCTGAGCTCTTGTGGCCCACACAGTCTTCGTCCATAACAATAACTAGGAACGTCACTTGCAGGATTGGGGGATCAATCGCAGCGTCATGTGTGGAATTCTTGACAAACCAGCTCCTAATTTCATGGCAAATTTCCACCAAGAAGTACATCTGTTTGGGGAATGTGAAGTGACGCAGCAGGGGGAAGTTCTCCTGGATTAAGTCTGCTCATCAGTTTATCATTTATCAGTGGGAATGTCAGTACAAAAGAAAAAGAAAAATCCCTAATTTTCTACAGCCATACCTTTCTTTGTACCTCAGGATTAACGACAGGGCTGAGAGAACCTGATGAGTTTAAAGCTTCAGAGAAGAGCAGGGTGAAAGAAAGCCAGATCAGAACAGAGATACCATTAGAGAGACTCATAAATCAAGAGTGCTTATGGCAGGGGAATACAGTCTTAAAGACCATCTGGACTTTCCAACCTTCACATTTATTCTAAGCTGCCTCCACTGGGAATATGCTTTTCTTCGCTATCACCACACTTAAGGAGGCTCACTTTATGTTGTCTCCTCTTAGTCCACTATCAGAGTAATACAAAAACCCACAACAATTTAAGTTCAAGGACCGACGGCTAGAAAGCAGCTGATGTCCGAAGGCAGGAAGAAAACTGGCGAGAATCATGCAGCAGCTAAACAATGTACTGTATACAGTACTTTGATGACAACCAATAAAAAGCCTGTGTCACTCGTTCTCCGTGATCATCGTGTTAGAGTCGGGTTGACACCCGCCTTTCAGAAAGATAAGTGTGATTCCCTCCAAGGCCTTCACAGGCCTGCCAGCTTCCTGCAGACACCTCTTCCTTTTGGTGCTTCCTGATGTTATCATAATCCGGGACCCAGGGTGGACCTTTGTGGCTCATGGCCTCGTCTTCCGTTAGCACACGTGTGCGTCACATTATCTGCTGAGAGGCCAGACTCTGCATCCTGTTGGGTGGGGGAGGGGTTGTACAGCAATGTCGGGAACAGGAAAAGGAAGTGGACATGACCAGCATTAGGTGAGAGAATGGAAGGAACAGAGCACAATATCTATCCCCCGCCTCCCTTCAATAATTTATAAACAACCGTGTCATACAAAAAACAGGTTTTGTGCTATCCGTGGTTGAAGGTTTCCATCAGGAATCAATCTCACTATCAGCAGATACTACTGAGACTCTGTGCAGTGCAGTGCTGAACAGTTAAAGAATGAGAACTAAGTAGGTGCATGTATGTTGGCCCATCACTTGGCTGTAGTGTGAGTTAAAGTCAAGCCATGAGCTTGGTCTGGCACTGCACACTTAGCTGGGCTTGGAGCTCTGATTTCAATGGATGCCTAAGTAGAGTTTGACTTTGAAGGCTTTGATCCGGAGGCAATGCTATGGCATTTGACTTCTAGCTAAAAAAAAAAAGCAGTGTGTCAGACCTCTGGGGTCACTGGGATCACTTATCGCGGCTGAAAATAACCAGTGGCAAGCCACGATTTGGGGAATCTAAAAGAGGGCTGACATTAGCAGGTGCCCTGAGGTGGAATAGAGACAGCTACAGAGCAGGTCACTGACCTTGGACCACAGAGAACTTCTTTTACTGTTTTTTTATTTTAAACCCGAGGGCCTGGTTTCACTTAGCAAAAGGTTCTTCAGCTGAAACTGATGAACAACAGCAATACTTCATGAAGTATATGAAACACTGCCAAATTGAGTACAGATTTCTAAAACACAACACAAAACCAATGGTGTCCTTTAGTGAACAAGTATTATAAATACCAGAGTTGCATTTTTAGTAAATTGAACATTTAAGAGTAAAGTTATACCTACAAAAAACATAAAATGTTGCTAGTACCAATTAGTCCAGATAAAAAAGCTAGATAATAAAAACACAAGATATGTCTAAATGCAATAAATATCATACTGTGTCCATCTTCCCAGATAACCTAAATAATAACTTTTATAGAATTTATATTAAGAATTTATATTAAGAAATGAAATCATATTTGCTTGCTTTTGGACAATGTGAAACAAATTCATTTAAAAGTTTGGGGCATATTTGATCAGACCACCCAAATTGTAGATACTTTGTCATTGCCCATTGTACTACTCTTGGTACTACTCAGCTAATAACAGACTTAAAAATACACCACAATACACAAAACACAGACACACAAACATAACGTGGTTTATAACACGTCACTGTGGCTTGCTTATTCTAAATTTGCTGATTCCGGGTGCATACAGTTTATACATATTAAGTGCTTATTGATATTTACTTTGGTGATCATTATGTCCAAACTCACATAAAAGGAAGATAAATAAAAGGTGTAAAGCATATTTCCTCAGTATATCACTTTGCACCAAAGAAGAATATTTTTTTTAGTAAATAAAAACACAGTAAAATTGATTATCCTTAGTAAAATCAGTAAGTAAAGTAAAATCCTTTTGAATGAAGAGTTGATTTACTGATTAAACTTATGGAGTGAATTGTTTTTATATAAAATAACATCACATTGTAACAAAAACCATATCTATACATCTTCAAGCTTTACTTGAGTCACACTCTTGATTGTGGATTGTGACAATATCAAAGTCTCCACAAACCTTCCAACATTGTGCTATTAACAGCCAGTGACAACACATGTTTCACTGTTAAGAACATTGGTGGTCTCTGTGATATATTATGTCATGAGGATCATATAGCATTACTGAAGTAACTACAACTCAACACACAAGTACCAGTAAAGCCTCAAGCCTTGTGTTACACCAGCAGGTGCTCTTTATTACAAGATATTTCGTACTCAATCTCAATAGTAACTACTGAGGGTTCCTTGACAATTGACGGTCAGTAGTGAGTGGAATAAATGCTGAATACATATCTACTCTGCAATGTCACTGCCTTCAAAGTTATAACTGAAACTGAACCCAAAGTGTTGATCTAAACTACAGAACCACTGGTAGAGGTTGAGTTTATGTTCTCAAAGAGGAATATAGGACTGTTGTAGCACAAGCACATACATATGAAAACCTCTGTTTACCTTCTCAATCTCTGTCTCTCAAAAAAAAAGAAATCAAAATCAGTGTGCACAGGTGCACAACCATGTTCACAAGTTTCTCTAAAGACTTAACGTTACACATTATCACCTGACAGGGAAGCAAAAATATATCTTGAATCTAAAGAGAAAACATATCTCAAAACATCATGTCATGCCGATATAATTCATATCACAACTCACAACAATAATGGTGAAAATGTAGCCATATAATTTTATTTGCTGGCAATATCCAATACTGTATTTGCCATAATCTAATCTTTTTTGCTAATGCAACTGCACTGAAAGAAGAAAAGTGTAATGGCTTTTCTGCAAAACACCATAAAGAAGGACCAGGACTGTTGAGCTGTTGGTGTGAGTGTGTTAGACAAGAATGGGACAATATTCCTCTCCCAAAACAACAGCTGGTCTCTTCAGTTTCCAGATGTTTACAGACTGTTGTTAAAAGAAAAGGTGTGCTACACCGTAGTATACATCACCCTGTCCCATCTTTTGAGATATGTTGCTGCCATCAATTTAAATTACCTGTCGTTTTCTTAAAATGGTCCATTTTCTTAGTTTAAAGATATGTCTACTATGTTCTACTGTGAGTAAAATAAGGAATCACTGCATTCTGTTTTTTTGTAGCATCGCAACTTTTTTTGCAGCTGGGTTTGTATTTTGACAACTAGATTAAGCTGCTGGTGTAAATTCCAGCTGCATGAATTAATTGCTAACTGTCAAGTCATTAATGAATTGGTGCATGCTAGTGAATACACACAAATGATAATAGTTGACTTATTATTAAAGTTATGAATGAAATGAATGTTTGAATTTCTGCACAGTCTGTTTAAAATGATTTTTGGTAACCTTTCAGAATAAAAAGCTTGGTACTGTAAAAAAGAACTGTCTATCATTTTTCTTTCAGAAGATGATTACACAGAATTTACTTTAGGCTGTTAACAGTATAGTAAAAGGCTTAATAAGTGGACATGATGTGGAAAAGACATGAAGGGAAGAACGAGGTGTGAAAAAAAAGGAGAGCAGAAGTCAGACAGGGAAAGGAGAAAGATCAATACAAGTCAGGAAATAAGGTAGAAAAGGTTATTTACTTGACATTGATCTGTTGTAGCAGTAGCAGAGCTTGCCCTGTTTCTCTTTTGTTAACCTTTAAGCCCGAGTATACTCACCAATGACGGGAGAGTCAACTAACAGGTCTAAATTATGGATCGAAGGTCGCCTTACCTCTGTCACTGACTGGTGTGTATACATTTAAACCACAAAGATATGTAAACATCAATAAAGATGAAAAAAATACTTTGCAGTAGTGCTAAGTTTCCTTCTAGGTAATACAGACAGTTGGACACAGTTTACTTACTAATAATATTTAGGTGCAGTAGATGTAGGTGTGTACAGTTTGATGCAAGTCCGACACCAGAAAATAAACTCCGTCCTTAGTTTTATTGTTTATATTCAATAATAAATTCTGAGTTACATGAATTACTGTATCCATCTAGTGTAGAATGAATGACATAGTATACCAAGATGAAAAGTATGTACGATGATGTCAGGGTAAATGGTAAATGGTGGATGGCCATGTTTGTTTTTTATAAAGAAGTTTAAATATGGTCATAGACTAATAAATTAATATTCTCTTTCTTACTTCAGTAAAAGTAATTCCCAAATCCTAACTTCAACCTTTAGGTTGTCAGATCTAACTATACATTTTAAAATTATAAGAAATTTTCACTTTACAGTGTTGCTATGTCTAACAATCAATTAAAAAGGCAATAAATGAATCAATTAATTTACTCTCTGAACACTTGAATTAGCTTGTCATGAAAGTAAGCAAACACAGGTAAACTACTAATGTTACATAGAGGGACATTTACTGTAGACAGACGGGTCAAGCACTGTGCTGCACTTCAGCAGAACCTGGCCTCAGCCCAGTGAACACTTCTCCACATCCATCATGTCTTTTTTTTATTTTTACTCCATGAAGATGGCACAGACCTGATGCACTGAATGAGGAACTATTTGTTCTTCCATATGCCAGTACTTGTAATCGGTTTCTCAGGATCCTGCCAAATTTTGCCCTTTGCCAACAAGGGCCACATGTTTTCACAAAGGGAAGTCTGGCAAATGATGCACTGATGATCTGGTAATTTGGGCTTTAGCAGGAAAAAACCCAAGACAGCGCAGCCCTCTTATTGTTTCATCTGTTTTATCCGTCTTAAAGATCGTACAGACAATGATCAGTGCATAGTGATGCTCTCAACTTAAACAATGTCCCCAACATTAAAGATGTAAGACATGTATATAAACTAGGACATTTAATTTCCATCTGTTTCTTCCTGCATGTAAAAGGTAGCCACCACCTTAGGGTATGTTGAGCCCGAATGCTGACACCAGCAACCTCACACATCCTTATTCTTAAGGCATTGTAATTCCAAGAAGTGTGATTTTTTTTTCATTGGTCACACTAACCGACTGAAACTTAGCTAGTCCCACTGAATTGCCAGGGCTGCTAAATAAACATACATTGGTTGCTCAGGTTCACAACCTTTCCTCAAGGCACAACAATGTGCTGTAATGGAAACATTCAATGTTGCACTAAAAGCCCTTTTGTCACACTTCTGAATTTCATTTCGACACAGATAACTGCATGCGGAATCCAAATGTAGGTAAAACATTTATGCTAAACTACAAATACTTAAGTAAATATGCAGCTTGCCTTGTCACAGCGGCCGTGTGGGGAAAAAAAGGAAGATGTTAAAAAAATTTATTTATTTCCTTATGTAGGTGCTTGTGGAGACACTTTCCAGAAATCATTCCATTGTGTATTCTGGTGACTCATTTTCAGGGAGGAAGTGGACCCATGGGGTGAGTTGACCCTAAGAGCCAGGAAATTTGTTTTTTCTTTTTTTCCCCCCTGAACTTGGCTATATCTCACTACCTAGAGGTGCCTGTCCCACTCACTCACTTTCAAGGGCCAAGCCAATCTCCCTTTGTAAATAGAACTATGTTTTATAATTCCCCCTCTCTCTCGGATGACCATATCAATAATGCAGAGGAACCGCATCTGTCTGGGGCCATGAGATTATTTCTCCGATTTGGCCTGACAGTTATGGTAATAGTTTGGCAAACAATCTACTCTAGCAACACATGACCACAGATTACAGCTGTTTTCAGATCAAAGAGACTGCAGAGAGAGCCATGATTGATTGCTCACCAAAAGACAGAGTCACACAGTTCAGCCCCACACATCTCACTTTTGCCTCTCTACTCTGATAATGGAAAATTTCCTTTATTTCTAATCTCCCTGCAGTTCAATTTTAGATACCAAATACCCGTTTAAGTATTTAACAATCTCAGGTTAGGTGTAAGTAACATTTTTTAAACTGATTATTCTACTGATAATTCTTTTCAGATGAGTTCAGATTTATACACAGTAGGCCTAATTAATAAAGGCGTTGTTTACTATATTCTGCCGTTCTGGGGAGAGGGTGGATGGGTCATAATAAAGGTTCATCTATCCTGTTCCTAAATGTAGAGACACTATACAGGAGGCTGCTAGCTTTACAATGACTGATACTGGTGTAATCAAAAAGATGCTTGTGCTATTTATCGGCAAAAAGGCTGATTTACTGCTAATTACAAATACTCCAGATTTTACAGAAATCAAGATAGTTTATATGTCTATATACGAATAAACAAACTTTTCACAGCTTGTAAATGCACTAGAAAGTGTCATTGCCATACTTTGTCTTTTTACTGCAACTCTGCATAAAGATGTAGGGAATCGTTAAAGAGTTGACGACTTTAAGAGCAACAGTGGCAGTAAAACTGTATGTCACATTATGATGGTTAAAGTTGGTGGTTAACCCGTGGTTCACAACGTATCATGGATTTATTAACATACTCAAATAATCTACTACGACAGTCACTTTAGTTAGGTGTGCGTAAAAGAAAAAAGGAAATAACGTTACAAAAAATCCACTATAGCCACAGTGATTTATGTTATCACTATCAAACTTAATACTATGGTTCTACAATGATCACAAATAATAAAACAGGGACAAATATCTACAGCAAACTTTAAGAGTGTGTCTTTGTAAACATTTTAATAATAAAAATGTTCATTTATTGTCTGAGACAACAGTAGGCTATAACTATTTTCAATGTTGAACACTCATTTACATACGGTGTTAATACATATTGTGTCAAGGCAAAAGCTAACCCAGGCTACAGTGTTTAAAGTATCCATATGGCTACTTCAACCCACTCACCACGCATAATTTATATATTTTATATATTTGGCAGAACAATATTAAGAGATTATTAGGCTCAATAAATAGTCCTTTAAAAATAAATAATCTATAATGACAAAAACACATGCAAGTTGACAGATTATGAAATGACAGTTTGTACAATCAGATTTGTTTATTGGAGGTTTGATTCATTTGTAGTATGCATCATATAGGAAATATGAATATACCCCTAAAGCGTGCAGGTGAGATTAGAAATTTGCACATTAAATATGATCTTTACTAAACATAGTTATGTTTAATGAGTTACAATAATTCTTCAGTGTAGAGAAAATTATAAACCAAAAATAACTGTTGTCCACATTAGATTGTGTTTTGGTTCTCAACTATCTATGAACAATGACAGTGCCTTTACATGTATGTAGCATTGCACAGGAACAAAATATGATGTCAAACACACCAAGTTGTTGCACATCATTGTTTTCTGAAGAATTTGTATTGAAATGCCTTGGACATCCAGCAAAAAAGTCCATTATTTATTAATGACAAAAAGCTGTAACACCATTTGGCTAACAGAAATTAGCATTTTTATTAAAAAAGGAGAGACTGTGATTAATGACATCCAGCCATGTCAGGAGGATGAGAAGACAAAACATGGATCCTTGATGTAGAGCCCTGATCAGTACTCCAACTGCTCCCTACCTAGTTATAACTGCATGATTACTATTTATGCAGTATTATACACATTTTGGATCAATTATGCAGCATTGCACAATACTGTAATGGTTCACTAATGTGCAAACATTCGAGTTCACGTAATGACACTACATTATCTAAAACAACTATTGACATATTAATTACGAGTTAGTAGGGTGTATTGTACTGTAAACTACATGGCAGAAAACAGGCTTGTCTACCCTTGATTCAAATGTAACCTATAAAAAATAGGTAAAATAAAAAAAAGAGAATAAAAAACTGTCTTGACGACAAGGGCATTGTCAGATAAGTGGAGAAGGGCAGTCAGAGAGCTATTTAGAGTGACGGTAAATGGCCTTTTTACCATTCCAGCCACCCTTGCCCCCCTTCCCCCGTTTAGGGATGGCATTAGAGACTGCAGACTGACATACATTTTTTATAGCTTCATAAAGTCGTCCAATGACCAGGTCACCCTTCTCATAACTAGGGAGCAGAACGCTTGAAAAAAGCCATTCATCACCATGAAAGGGCCTGCTTGTCCAAGCGCCTTCAAACATGCACACAGTCTGGCAAGAGACGCTCAGCACAAATGCTAACGTACTTCTGCCACTAATGCCAGCTGACCTTCTCACATCTATTAGCGGGCTGGCTGACGCGGAGGGCAGACACAAGCCCTTCTTGTCTCCTGCAAAGATTTCAATGACAAGGAATTGAAAATATCATGCATGATAATGGCTGTTGCCACCAACAAAGCAATCTTTGCCCTTTTTTAAAACAATACCAGGTAATGTCAGGTGAATGTGAAATAAACCATGATTAATTACATACTCAAGGAATCTTTGTCTGTAGATATATTACCCTATAGATGAATTGTTATTGTATAGGTGCAGTTAGAGGTAATATAACAGAATAACATGACATGCTTTTAGAAATGTGTCCTCTTTGATTTGGCAAGCCAGAAGAACCTCCGGTGTAGAACTGGAACGCCCCTCACAGACAAACCATCAGACCACCAAACCCCATTAGTGGGCAATTAGTGACAGCTGGTGGGTTGTCAGCTTGGTAATGGCCTCAAAAGGAGTATCCACGGAATACAAACAGTACCAGCAATGCAACGGTATGCTATGTGGCCATGTTACTGAAACGTATCAGTCTAGTATAAGTGATTCACTTTGAACACAAGGTAAAATTGATTCATTTATTATTTTATGCACTTTACTCTTACAATGTAATTTCACTGTACACGTACAATGACAGTAAAGACATTGTATTCTATTCTATTATTACACAAATACACACACAGGATTACGGCTGCCAGTGTTGAGCCTTGTGAAAATGCTGTATAAATAAAAATCAGCAAATCTCACATCAACCAAAGATGCACTATTTTAGTACTCTACTGATTCCTCTGCTTGTTGGCCTTTCATTTCAAAAGCAAGGGCTAAGCTATGAGAGGCACAAGAGGTGGATGGGCAGAGATGAAGGTGGGGGAGGAGGGGTTGAAGTAGTTTAATAATTTATTTAAGAGGGAAAGAAGGCAGCCAAGGGGAACAAATAGTGTTTCTCCAAGAACCAAGCCCCTCTGACCCCAGCCCTGCGTACCTGAAGCCCAAGCCCCATCGCATTAGTGAAATTCTTATTTGATGGCATTTTAATATTCTGCCTTGATGACTTTTTAGCAACATTTACTTTTGGAGGTCTCGAGCGCTTCCCCCAGAGGAAATGAAACATGTCAAAACCCATTACGAAAAAATCAAAATTTAAATACCTCAGCCGTGTTAGCGGTAATACACACAATCCCCACCGCTCACAGGCAAGGCTCACAAACACTCATCTGCTTGCCGGCTCGTAATGAGTCTGTTTGATGGGTAAGCGATTTGTGGGTCACCGAGCATACGTTACAGATCCAATTTAACCCTTGATTGCTTGTACTCTGGAGGACCTAGGAAAACATGTTATTGAAATTTAATACCAGATCATTTCTTCTTCCTCCCATGCAGGGACAAAGGTATGCTTACATGACTCCTTCGATGGCCCGTGCAGATGGGGGAGGCAGTGGGAAAAGCAACCAAGGAGGAAAGGGAGATACAACAGAACAGGGGAAAAACAAAGACAGTTTTATGCATGACAGTTATCTTTGCCTCATCTGCAGGTCTTACTAAGCATCAATCCAATTAGCCCCTAAAGGCGCTACACTGAGCACCAACTCAACTGAGTATGGGTTTTCTGTCATGTGATCATTACTTCTGTGATACTGTTTGTAGTAGCTTGTTGTTGATTGTCAGTGTTGACAGAAATGACAACCGATTCAAGAAAACAGAATTCATATATAAGTGCTATGCCAAACAATAAATATAAATTTTTTTGATGCTTTTTCTTTTCTACCAGTCTTCTTCTCTGTTAGCTAGCACATTTCTAGTGCATCACAAACTGCTGATCAGTAGAAAATATGAAAACGCCATAAAATACTGTACCTTCTACAGCATTAATTTTACTGCCTTCTGCAGGGATACGTGATCATGTAACCTGCATTCTTGTGCATGTACATGCACATCTTTACGGCCCAATGTAAAAGCACAAGATAAAAATCAAAGACAAGGTGCTTTTAAAACATATTGAAAATTAAAATGGTGTTTGGAATGTAAAACATAGCTTAAATAAAAAGCTTGGCTTCTCCATGGACAAGAAAAAACACCAACAACGATATTCACCATAAACAAGCGTAGAGGCACTCTTAGAGTGTTCCAACATCACTGTGTCATAATAAGAAATAATAAAACCTTGAACTGCAGAAATTATGGTCTTGCAAACAGTTGAGGTGACATTGATGGTTGGATTTGATTCTAAATGGGGACAAAACAGAAAAGTGGGGAGTATTTTTTGATAAGTAACGTTGTTTAGAGATGTCCCAATACCACTTTTGTCCTGACTGACAATGACTTACATTTGAGTGCTTACCGAGCACTAATATGAGTACTTAATAATATTGCAATAACTCCACTACACTGTTTCAATTTCGGACTGTCACAAAATAAATACACAACAGGAGATTATTGCTCACTTAAAAAAATACATTTAAAAGGTAAACATACATGGCACTGCCACCCAATTTCAATTAATGAATATCCAGGCGGGAATAGGCTAAGATGAACTGTTTAAAATGTCTTTATCAACTATTTTGTGCCCTATTCCCAACACATCAGCAACACTTCTCTCCACCAACAGACCCGAATTAACAGCCAGCTGAAGGGTGTGAGTCACACAGGGCCGGCTAAGCAGCCCAGCATCACCCTTTATAATGTTTTTGGTGTCTCATATTTCAGATATCTCCACACTTGGGTGCAGTATTGGAGTATGAGTACACAAAGGCAGCATCAAACCTGATACCTGATACTTGTAACATTGTTCAGTTTTAAAACACAAGCAAATGCATTTTCATCTTTTTGAACTTAGGAGAAAGAAGAGTGGCTTGTGTGTAAGTGGCTTGAAAAACTTTTTTTTTTAAGATTAACAAATGTCTGAATCCTTTGTCTTACAGTACATATTTTAGTAAGTCTGAATAACACTAGTGCTCTGAATGGCCTGGTAGAGAAGACTTACTGGTAAAGGAACTAATTGAAAGCTCAAGTGAGCAGTCACCAGACAGGCGCTGCTCATTCACAGTATTTGTCATTAGACCCGACTGCTGGGAGAGAATAGAGTGCACTGCACCATTCGTGTGTAACCAAGATTTATGCTAATGTCTTCCTGCATATGCTTATTCTACATATCTACATTAAACTTAATAGACTGTTACATTGCTTCTTAACCTCAGCTTCCATACATGATTACCTTTTCTGATTTCTTTGCAAAATGGCATATAAACACGGGGCAGGGATTTTATCAGCGTGTCAGTGAGTTTTTTTTCCAGTGGCAGCCCATGGCTCTCTTAATCGTTTTGATACTTCAGGGACTCTATCAAGAATGCTTCACTAAAAGGCTGTAGTTAACATGTCACTATATAGATTTCCCAGAAAGCCAAGTAGACATCTGGATAAAGGAACTGCACTGAAACTCCCTTGCACTTGCACCATGCTTTATGTTTTCTTCTTCTTCTTCTTTATTGTGCTTGATAGTTGCCATCAACTGGAGGCAAATTCCATGTGTTAGCACCAACCCTGTCTCCTAAAAATTACGTTCCTATACAACTTAAATGCAATCCAAATTATGTTTATGTGGAAGATTGGCAAAGACTGGCAGACCTGCGTTCAACACTGGAGTCCTGCGTGAGGTTGGATTTAGGCATTTAAATAGGTGTTTACATTTTTATGCAGAAGTTGTATGTGAAGTGATCTGTTACATTTTACGCTAATACCCAGCTCACAATCTTTCCCTGACCCTAACCCAGTGCTGTGAGTACCTGAACCCAACCACAAACATGTTAATAATGTTGGAGTCATATCAGCGTGTTCAGATATTTTAGCTGAGAAAACCAGATAATGTACATTGGATAATTTGGCGGACAAAAATGCGTTGCCTGTGCACATTTCATTGATATATTTCAAAGATCAATGTATTTGCGACTTGTCATTTATGTTAATTGTGAAAATATGGTCATTATGTTGACAGTAAACGTAATCGGGTTGCAATTACGTTCCTTAGAAAAATGTAATATGCATGTGTGTGTGTAAAATCATGAACATAAAAAATTTTTAAAATTAAACAAAACAAAAACATTTTCATATCGTAGAGATTCTAACAGGACTAGAACAAACAAGATCTAAGACAAACAAATGAATCCAAAAGTAAAACAAAAATTAAGGCAATACTTAAACTACTCATAGGCCATTTATTTATTTTTGAGCTATGATGATGTAGATTTACTGGTGTGCTTCAAAATGCTCCAGAACAGCAAACTGCAATAACCTCTGTTTTTATAGAGGTCTGCACACCTGCTGATGGTTCAACTGATCAAGTGCTGATGATTAGCAGCACCTGGCTGCAAATTACCCTCTTAAATGTTATGGAGGTGGTAACGGGGGTGGATAGTATTTGTTTTATTTTAGATTCATGTTTATTAAATAATGTCACAGTGAAAAAAGTTGTATGTTGTTGTTCAGCTAAGATTGTATTTGCCTATCACAAAGACCTGCTATGGTCACATGACTTATCATGTTTTTATACTCAAAGAGAAACAGAAACAAAAGGGGGTCCTAAACCTTACCTGACTGTATTTTATTTACTCACACTGATGAAGAAAGCTGCTGATTAACTGATCATTTGTAATATGAAAGATGCCATGCTGACAAAAAGATAATTATCAGCATCACTTATTCCCCTCTGTTGTATACAAACTCTTCTTTTACAGAGTATCAAAAGGAGAGGTCCATGGATGTGGTAAGTGAAGACATGCAAGATGTGTAACAGAGGAAGATGCAAAGGGCAAGAGTATGGTGTGTCTGAATGAGACACTATCCTCAGACACCTCTTTCTGCAAGTTCTGCTTTAAAACATCCTACAGCCTGGATTTTAATGTAAATGACTATATGGCATGTGTTGAAATAACATTAGCATACAGGTTGGGTGGGTCAGGATTTTGTTTGGATACAAGTACATCAGTCTGGTACTGAATTTTACATGTTTAGGTTTGCAAACTTTTTTAGAAAAGGTTTTGTAAATGTAAAATGACCTTTAAATGCACTAAATTTTGCTGAATTATAAAGATTTTCCTAAAAGGAAAACCCATTAGTTGATCATTTATCATCAAGATACCAGTTGTATATTAGGATTCTTCTGTATTTACTGCTGCCCTTTAAAAAAAAGAAAATAATTTCTTATTTGATTACTCAATCGCTGGAATATTTGATTATTATAATAGCCGTTGGCTACAGCATTATCTTTAACCCTATCCAAAGGAACTTGTCATGACTAACCTAAACTCTCACGGGTCTTTGTTCTCAAACTCGGCTCAGCGGCCCACCATCCACACCAACCACCTCTTTGTGACTCAGTTTGACTTAATAAATATACTTAATTCAAAAACAAAATACGTTGCATGACAAAAAAACATTTAACCACAATTGCAGTTTAGTTGTACGGGAACATCATTTTAATGAGACAGGGTTGGATGATTTATTATCCTTGTACTACAGGTGTATGGAATAAAAAGAGTTATCAAACATTTTATCCTGTTCTTATTTACAATTTAGACAGTCCTAGCTTGGTCCCATCCATGGGACAAAAAAACCCCCAAACATTTCTACAGACATAAATTTGACTTTGACTATTGTGATCTAGTCACTGAAACTTTAACCAGCCTGTGCTGAATATTTTATTAAGTAATTATTATTTTGGATAATTTGAGATTTTTACAAATTCACAATGTTGAAAATGTGGTAGATGTCTTAGTGCTATTTAGTGCAGGAACTCTTAAAAAATATTGTAATCTATCTACATCTTGAATGAGAAACTGTCAGGCTAAGATCCCTGTTTTCAAGTGGCTGTATTATGAGAGCACCATGACATTTTCCAGAAAGGCAGGGAGGAGTATTCACCTGTGCCCATTTGGCATTTTGGTGACTCGTCCTGTGCAGAAGTTGGACGAAAGCCGCAGTAAGGCTGTGCCAGTGGCAAACCATCACTGCAATTGTGCCGTTAAGGATTAAGATGTTTCCCATCTGGCTTCGGGTTTTTAGGAGTTTTAAATCAGGCTACAACTTTAATGTCAGTGAAACAAAATATAGACAAATAGATAATTCATAACATACAGCATATCCAAAAATGTGATTTCCTCTGCATATGGTGAATCTGTGTTTTGTACTTCAAAAGGCCACTTCTTCTACTTGTGATATGTGATTTCTATCAGGAATAAATGCTTTGTCCTATTTCTGAATTGGTCGAGTGATTGAGATGTAAACTAAACACAATCATGAGCCTAAATTCTAAGGTTTGTAAAGTAAGTAAGTTATATATTTATGGATAAAAAGGACTGTTGTTGGCGCCTTGGTGGTATAGCTACCTGCAGGCGGCCACTTAAGTGGCATGCAAAGCTGACCAGAGCTCCACTTGCCCTTAACAGACCCTAAGCTCTCACTTTACACACCATACACTTTCAACTCCCTTTTCTCCCCTCACCCATTTTGCCAGGCTGTTGACTTACAAATTGCTGCTTTAGACTTGGTTTCATTGCAACAGCTTTTCAAGAACAAGGAAAGAAACATTTGAAAAAAAAGACCACTCAGGACACTTAAGTCTTCACGCAATACAGCAAAGCCAGTCCTTGCAAACAGTCAGCACATTGTTTCCGCTTGTCCCTCAAAGCACTAACCTCAGCAATGTCAAAACCCTTTCTATCTATTCTCTAACCTCCCAATCTTTTCAATCTACTTGGAAGACTTCCAAGAATCTTGAAAAAAAGTGGCTGGACATTAGCCCTTAGTAGCTCAGCGTAATTCCCTCTTTAAATCTAAGACAAAAATATCGGGGCTTTTTAGCATGCGAATGAGTCTGCACAGAGACCAGGGTTCCCAGTGGATGGGTGACACGAGGAAGGCCTTCCTTGGCATAAAGAGGCACTGTGTAGAAGAGAGATGCAAAGCAAAACAACCATTTGAGCTGATACAGAGGCACGCAATCACTCTGAAAAAAAAAATAGATGTGTTCTTTCTGCTACATAATAGTCAGCACACAATAATATGCGTTATCAGGTAACATATCTCCACACCAAGAGTCAAGGTCTCATCTTCTAAATGTTTTAATCACCTGCAAAACATTTACCATTTGGTTCAGATCTATCATGATAACACACGTTTACACTTCAATCTCACTGAAAGCCTTTTTTTCTATCTAAAATCTAAAATACCACTCTACTCAACAGCCTTGCACATTCCATCACACTCACCATGGTTAAGAATTAAAACAGTAATCTAATGAAATATTAATTAAATTATTGTGGGGTTTTCACTTAAGCACACCATTTTCATAATTGTTCAATAAATTATATTTTCCAGTACATTTGCTTTAGATGGATAATTAATTTCTGGCTTTACCCTTTTCAATTTGATTTTGTTTATGGAAACTGCAAGAATGTAAATGTTTGTGTGCCAGTGTCTACATTTTTTCACACACATGTTGTAGACCTTGTCTTCATGCCAAAATGTCAGTTAACTGCTCAACTGCATATATGGCAATTTCACACAAGTTAAGAGAAATAATAGGGTTGTGACTGAACACATACATATTACATAGACACAGATGATTTTATGTACTGGATGTGTAGCTGCAGACTATAGTTTAGGAATCCATAGCGCTGACTAATGTGGATCCTTTATAATAATGATAATAATATGCTCACTGACCACTTCAATATAATCCAGTACAGCAGAGTTGCCATGAATTCTACTTTTACAATACCACAATTTCTCAGTCTTTACTCAAACTATCAGAAAGGTGATAAACTATGTTTATCCACCCACTATGAGGTCTTAATGAGTCGTAGAGTCGTACTGGAGGGCATTTATATTAAGAGATGTTTCCAATTAACTACCTAATACATTGAGGATGTTACAGAGAAGACAATTATCTCATAACATCATAAGCCTGTTACCATCTTTTAGGTTACTAGTTTTATGTTTTACAGGCAGTGAGTTTTTGGCAAACTCACTGTATGCTATCTGCCCAGCACCAAAGACAAGATGAAGCTAGTGGCAAGTAGTTGGAAATGGTATGAACCATTAAGCCACTAAAGATCCTTTAGGAGTCAGTGAAACCAAAATGAAGGAGGATTTTAAAAAAAAAAGGTATATAATGCATGCGTACACCAGGTAGACAGAATTACAACTCCAAATTATTGCTAATGCTCTTTGTCAGATAGGCTATAAATTAAAGTTTGCAGTGTTATTTAAAATACAGGCAGATTCAAAAATCTGTATTAACCCAAAAGGAAATTCATGTTTCATGTGGATTTTGTACTCAACGCTAATATACATCCATTTATGTTGACACAAACACGGACTTCCATGCACACATAGTCAGCTCCTCCATGTTTGTCTGATGGCATTTCTTGCTACTAAAAATGGAATCTCAGTGCCTTCAGAATCTCATTTAAGCGAAGGCACATTATCATTTCACAAGGAAAAGACAGAAGGCAACATCTGCCCAGCACTGTCCTTTGGTCCCTCTGACTCAACTATTCATCAAAAAGCTCTGCTCTTCCATGAGCTTGATACCATATACCACAGGAAAATGTCACCAGTAAAAACATAGTAATTCA
This sequence comes from Helostoma temminkii, assembly GCA_900302695.1. Lineage (NCBI taxonomy): Eukaryota > Metazoa > Chordata > Actinopteri > Anabantiformes > Helostomatidae > Helostoma > Helostoma temminkii. Next base: position 56,843 of record OMLM01007863.1, read on the forward strand.
CTGGTTTCAAACTGCATTTGATAATCCTGTTTCTCACACATTGGTAGCCACATCCCACACTTTGGAGATGCCCAACAATAAACACAATTGCAGACATTGGCCTTTACATCAAGCAGCAGCAGTACTGGTTTGTGTATCTTACTTTACACTGTACATTTTTTAACATCATGCATCATCTGATGCTTAGGTCTGGCATTGCTGGCCCTCTGCATTAAAAGGCTTAGTGTGAAGTAACTAGAGAAACAATTCCAGTCTGCAGGATCATTCCACAACAACAATGCTAATTAACTGTAAAATTACACTGGATTAAGCTGGATGATTACCATATGAAATAAGCTTCAGGTTAATTTTCTCTTACTTTCCTGCAGTTGCACGACAAGTTTCATGACATGTAAAAAACATTATGATTAAATGTGGGTTTCCAATTGCTATTTAAAAATATAACTGATAAAACAACTTTGGTTACCGTTTATCAATATGGTAGAGTTACAGCTGGTTTCTGTATGAAATCATTTAACTTGTGTGGTAATCATAGTCAGTAACTATTAGGGAAAATTCATAGTGAAATGAAGACATATGTTTTGTCATAGCCCCCATTCTCTCTGTATGAATTAACCTAAGGTTATCCTATAACTTGGCAGAAGATTACAATCATACCTCCACAAGTCTATTAACATCAAGTGAAGAAAGTAATAAACGTAACCAATAATAAATACTGGTCAATGTGTAATTCACCACAAAACAAAAGGAGATGGAAGAACCCAAAATGAGAACAGCTAGTGTAAATACAGCACACTTGCATTGTGGGCACTGCTACAAAGACTTTTCTCTCAGAACTGGCATGTTCATTTTCTGTGTTGTGTTACTATGGTAATCACTATTTTAGATGCAATCAAAATATGAAACTCTCAATACATTACTACTGTAGTGATATTTTAAGGAAAACAATATCGCAACATTTACTTCAGTCGTCCTCGCCACTTGAATTGTGGAATATGTAAACTACACATAAAAAATTTTGAATAAAAGCAAAGCCAAGGACACATAGGAAAATCTGAATTTCAGTGATGTCACCAGTAACATATCAGCTAAATCCTTCAGTGTCCTTGAAATATCCCCCTGACAAATCTATAGATACTTGAATAACTGGAAAATTAAAGATAAGTGAGGCCTACAGACTATGATTTTATAATTGGTTCTGTATACCAAAACACGGGTCCAGTGTGAGCACTATCCACAGTACTAAAAATCTGCTTACATTTGAAGAGGACTACAGTTTACAGGATGGCCCACTATGGATTACATAGTTCAGGTGGGAGGAATAATGGCTAATTATAATGACAGTATTTTTATAGTTGACAGTATTTATCTGAATTGGAGCTGTGTAATACATCATGTGCCGAGTGGAAACTTATACAGATATAATAAACTTCACATATGCTTTATAAGTTAAAAGGAAATTTTGGGGATTTCCAGGAGAGACTATTTGGCAGGTTGGAGTTCTGAATAATGGAATGTTTTAAATTGTTAAAATTGGTGTTTTCCTCATTCATGCAAGGACAGAGAGACAGAGAGAGGCAACACTATACTGCGTGTTAGATGAGGGAGCTGTGCTGTTATCTGCTGATCCCAGAACTTCCCTTGGAGCACCGGAGTGGATCTGTATCACGTAGTGCACCCTGCACTGGGACCATGCAGCCTGCTGACAGGAAAGCTCGATTAGTGAGCCACAAAGAGGCCAATATAGAGGAGCACTTCCTCAGCCAGAGGGGGTTCGTCCGGAGAACACGCTCCAACCTTCTTTCCTGACAGGGGACGGTGACAAACACACACACCATTTGGCCCACCTAAGGGAACGCATGGTGGATTCAGATTTGGTATCTTGACACACGAGGATGCAGACAAAGACACATTTGTGACAGGCAGAGAGACTGTAATATTTGTTCCATTACTAAATCACAACTGTTAAATTGATTTGGAAAGTTTACATTTTTGAAAGAATGCTGGCAGTCAACCAGAAAAAGAGATGAGTATGTTTGGACTGGCCCCAGCCCTGCGCGTGCTGCCTTCACTCAGACAATGGGATGCAGATGTGGAAGTGGGCCTGGGCCAGATGAGGAAAGCGAGATAGCAAGGGTGGGATGAGGGGTGTAGGTGCGCTGAGCACAGACTGGTAGGCTGTTATGGGACCCTGTGGCGGAAGGGCATTGTTCAGCAGAGGAAAAACACAACAACAATAAAAAAAACAACTCTTCCTGAATCTTTTTATATGATTATGTCGAGAACAATTGAGTGGGTGGGATCCGCTACTTTGAGGATATTGAAAGAAGCCTCTCCTCTGAGACTTGGAATGATCCTTTCACACCTAACCCTGGAACACAAGCAGGAAAATAAAACAATGTGAGTTGCTGAGCAAGAAGCATATTGATCAAGAACAGTGTGTCCATTGAGAGAGATTACAATGACCTTTGGCCTGTTACACATTAAGCATTGAACCAAAGGTTAATGAGAGGAAAATTGAATGATAATGGATCTAGTTTTTTAAAGATACAGCATATTATGCATTACGCTTTGGCATAATGCAAAGTCAATTAGTATTAAATCAAATTCAATGTAAAATTAACTTAAAATAATTAGTAGGAAAGAAAAAAAATATTCTAGTAATAATAGTACGACATTATACACAAAACAATATGCTTTCCTCCCCCATTTATCTATCAGCAGAGCATACTAAAAGTTTTATTACAATGTGAGTGTTTTGCAAAGAACCGTGAGTTGATGTGTGTGCACACGTGTGTGTTTAACTGTTTGCCGGCTACCATGATGTCTAGTTCTGTGTCCAACATTTTCAGCTGATGTTGCTTGGCTGTAGATTTCACTAACCCTAAGGTCATGCACCTGATATACCTTTGAAACTTGCTGTTTGCTGGTGTGTAGAATCCTCTCTGGGGAAAGACGTGTCCAGAGATAAGAGTCTGGTGTGATGTTGCGCATCTTGGCCCTCAAGGCCTAGACATTGGTTTTCTCTTCATCTCTTTTTCACATTTTACAGCTTTCCATTGACTTGGTACAAGCTCAGTTCATAGGCTATACAGGAAAGGGTTATTAGCTGGCATGCTTTTGCCAGTACAAAGACAGTTAAGGATATCACTATTCAAGATATCGAAAATCAGTGTACATCAATATATGCACACTACCTGCTATCTCTTTCACTTAAAGGTTTCATATAACACCCCTTTTGGGATTTAAAAAAACAGGTTTGACATTCCCCAGAATGTGTCATATGCAGATAAACTGTCCACATCCTTGTTTCTGTCCTGGCTGAAATTTTTCACTCAGAGCATGTCTCTAGAACAACTGGCTTTGAGCTGCGCTTCCCCCTCCCCTCCTGTTTACTGACATACCTCCAACCCCACATGGGGTAAGGCAAAGCGGGTGAAAACCGCAGAAAATGGATGTAGTATTGAACCTCACTAGTTTGAGGTGAGGTTCAATACTACATTGAACAATGCCTGTTGGGTGGCAGCCAGTTACAGCAGCTTCTCACTTTTTTTCCTGTTTTTGGAATATTTTTAAGAAGATTTTTTTGTAAACTAATACAAGTCAAGTTGTGCTTTCTGTGGGGGTTGTACAAGTTCCTGGGCCTGTGTGGAGACTGTGGACTACGGAGGCTGCGTCATCACAAATGCACCACCATGGCAACAGTATTGTTTGCACAAGCAAAATGCTGATAGCTCCCCAGACTAAGAAACTGCTACTAGTAAGAAAACCTGAAATTCCCCCGGATTTGAGAAGGTGTAGAAGGGGGTTACAGAGCAGGAGTAAAGCACCACGATAAACAGTGGAGATTTAAACCTTTTCTCCTAAGGATCATGATGGGCAACGTGAGGTCACTCTGTAACAAAGTTGACAAACTTACTGTCCTCGCAAACATCCAAAAGAAGTACAGAGAGGGCAGTCTGCTTTGCTTCACTGAAACCTGGCTCAATGAGAACATACCAGACAGATTGCTCGAACTGGTTGGGTTCTCTCTAGTAAGACAAGGAGACACAGAGCAGTTGGAAAAGAGGAGGTGATCTTGCTGTATATGTGAACTCTAGATGGTACAATCCAGGACATTATCTACCTCAGGAGTTTTTACGTTGTGTTCTGACTGACCAACTTCAAGCGGTATGTGAACTGTGCAACAAGAGAAAATAAGATTCTTGATTTGCTGTATGCTAATTTAAAAGGTGCATACAGCTCCTCAGCCCTTCCCTTAAAAAACCCACCCAAGCACTACTAATGATTTCAGATATGTGGCGCTAACATCATATGTCATGAAAATATTTGAGACTGGTTTTGCAGCACCTGAGGTCCCAGGTGTCAGACTACCTTGACCCCTTGCAGTTTGCATATCAGGCACACATTGGAGTAGAGGATGCCGTCATTTTCCTACTGCACAGAGCATACTCCCACCTGGACAGGCAAGACAGTGCTGTGAGAGTCAGGTTCTTTGACTTCTCAAGTGCCTTCAACACCACCCAGCTCCACCTACTTGTTGCAAAGCTGTGGGGTGGATCACAGACTACCTCACTGGGAGACCACAGGAACTATACTGGCACTATTCCTGTTTACACTCTACACCTCTGACTTCCGCTACAACTGCCACCTACATAAGTTCCCTGAGTTCAGTTGTAGGCCGCATCAGTAATGATAACAATGAGAAGTACATACACCTGATTAAGAGCTTTGTTGAATGGTGACACAGTAACTGCTTAAAGCTCAACATCAGTAAAACCAAAAAACTGGTGGTGGATTTCAAGAAGAGCAGGAAGACCCTAGTCCCACTCACCGTCCTGGGAGAGGATGTAGTGAAAAAACTACACTGGTCAAACAACACAGATGCCCTCTACAAAAAAGGACAGAGCAGACTGTTCTTTCTCAGGAGGCTTTGTTGCTTTGACATAGCTGGTGAGGCCAACAAACTGAACAAGCTGATCAAGAAGGCAAAATCTGTAGTAGGTCTAGAACTGAACAGTCTGGAGGCTGTGGCAGAGAGGAGGATGGTGGACAAGATCAGTGCTATCCTGGACAATCTGTCTCATCCGCTTTAGGATGTGAACTGTGGCAGATTGAAAGCTCATTTAGCCACAGACTGATTCCACTAAAAAGCAAGCCAGAACACTACAGGAAAATAAAAAAAGCAGGGGATCCACTACTAACCCTTTTAGGCTTTTGCATAATAGCGGACCTCTATAATATCAACATACTGGTAACAAACTGTCCTTATCCTATCAAATTATTGCTCTGATCTTATGGAAATAGTAATAGTCAAGGTCATTAGTTCTGTCCTTGACTAGTGATATGGTGTGAAAGTTAAAGAGCCTGTCATCTGTTAAACAAGTTCATTTGCCTTGAACTAAGTGAAGTTATGTTCCTGAGGTCACTGCTGTGCAACGTGTGCTGATTTAGTTTTATGCCAGATGTAACGGAACTCACACCTTCTAAAAAGTTCAACTTTTGTCTTATCAGTCCACAGAGTAATAAAAGCCCAAGAGCCTCGGGGATAATTAAGATGTTTTTCTGGCAAACGTAAGGCAAGCCTTTGTGTTGTTTTTGGTCAGCAGTGGCTTTTGTCCTAAAACTCTCCCATGGATGCCATTTTTGCCCAGTTATTGTTGAATCATGAACACTGAGATGTGTGTGTGTGTGTGTGTGTGTGTGTGTGTGTGTGTGTGTGTGTGTGTGTGTTTAATATTATTGTGTATTTGATCAATTACTGTAACATTTGCAACACTACAGTAAGCATGTTTCTGTGAAATTATTTTGAAAGAGCAAAAATCTGTATAATTACTTTTACAGTGGTAAAAGTTGTACAACTGCAAAGAATGAAGATTTCAAATAAGGATAAACCTTCAAAATCCAAAATCTAAATACTGCATAGTGAAAATACTGCCCCTAAAATGATTCCTTTTTATGAATTAAGTGAAAGCAAGAGAAAATAAGAAGCCAGTGGACAAAGGAACCTTCTCACTTCCAAAGAAAATCCTGAATCCACAGACCTTTTTCTTAAAGGTAAACATTTATTACTTCAGGGGTGCCGGATGTGCTGGAAGGCAGTCAATTCACTTGGCTGTAAATGTCATCTTCTCTTTGACACATTAGTGACAAATGAGTCACAGCTCCAGTGGCAAGACAGATGCTTTGCCCTTCCTTTCTCTGGTCCAGGCAACAGGCTGGCTAAAATCCCAAACACTGCTCCACAGAATACTGACAGCAGTAGGGATTTCAAAGAAATTATTTACAAAAGTCAGTAAAGATTTGCTGATGTTTAGTTCTGTGAATATCTTTGACTATATTTAGACACACTGGATGTTAGCTGGTCCATTTTGGTTTAGAAAAGAAAAAGGCAAGCTACACAGGAGTAGAATAGATAGAGAAGAGCTACAGAAACATTTCATTACCATGGCCTTTTCACTTAACTCTCTCGTGGAGACAGATTGCAATACTGACACAAAACCAGTAATCATAACAATGAAATTTGTGTCTAAGTTTGATTGTAAATACAGGTCGGGATGTAGTAGAAAAATGTAATTGTCACTGTGGCAGTACAACAATGGATTCTCATTACCTAATTAAACACTATGCCAAAGCTTAAAAACTGCATCTACATGTCTTTATAAGAAGTGATTAAAAGTTACTTTGTGCATAAGAGCAATCACAATGCATTGTAATCATTCATTTTGAACTGGTACTGGATGAAAGTCATATCTACATTCCTAGTATACTTTATAATTATTACAATTAACATTTATGTTTAAGGATTTCACTTTACAGTACATAGTAATAACTCTGCATTGACAAATTTTCATTATCACAACTAAAACTAATCCAATTATCTCTTCATCTGCCAAATGACTAAATGTAAATGTCATGTAGCTTGGGCAGGTCCATTTAAGTTTGCTTCCGATAGCGGATCTTCAGAACTGGCAACTGTCCTTCCATATCAATAATTAGCAACACGTAGGACTATCTTCCACCCAGATGGGGAGCTTCCCGACAACCAGAGCAAAATACGAAGGCTAATTAATTTAGGTTGTTACAGACAGAGAAAGACTAGATTGATAAAAAATGAGAGGGATACAATGTGTCCCATACAAAGTGAATGGCGACTAAGGCACCTTCAACAAAGCCCTGGCTTTACAGTGAATGGCCAGTGTTTTGTCTGCAAAAGATATATTTGACTAAAAATACTGTTTGACTGAATGGAAACAGCAGAGCGACATCATAGTTAGAGAGGAATCTATGATTAGGAGTCTGGATCACTGTAGGACATCGTGGCAATGATTAGACAGGTCTGATAGGACACAATCAAACTTTAATTTTATAGGGAAGAGTAATAAACGAGAAATACTTCTGCTATGTTATGTTGCTCTGTAAATTCCGAGCAAATATTACCTGAACATAAATGTCACAGGCAACTACAGCAACTACAGCTTTGAGTTCTGTGCAAGAGATTTACACATTTCTGCCTACATTTAATCACTGATGTGATCAGGGTAACTTTGAAGTTTGCGGTTCAGAAGACATCAAAATTCAAGAATGCCCCTTTCTTTCATCATCTCCTGATGCAGTAGCCGCTGTTTACTTCCCACCCAGCACCAAATGACAAAGTTACTAACTAGCTGGTGGTGCATTTGGAAGCTATACATAAAAAATATAAAATGTGGACAGGAACTCAACTTTGAGACAAAGTTAATTTCCCATACTTACTTAACTGGGATGTATAAACACAGAACATCTGGGAAGAAAGTGTGCTCCTAATGCAACATTTTTTGTATATTTTTGTCACATTTGTTGAAATATTTTAAAGTCTACTCAAAACAATATCAATATATTTTATAATATTTTTTTGTGGTAATGATCATGACATGATAATAGTACAGTACACAGTAATTTTCTATTTTTATATTTTTTGTCTTTATAGCTAAGCAAACTTGATCAGTAAAAAAATAACCTTAAACATTAAGAAATACTAAATTAACTGAATAATGTAAACATAGAGGTTAGGTATGCACCATCTGGTCAGCTGGAGATGGAAACAGGCCAATTTTGAACTTGTTAACACATCTGGAAAAATACGCACTTAATTTTTACTTGGAGGTTTGTCCAGTTACGTGGAACACGTAAGATGAGTTCATTAAATTGATTATAATTAAATTATATGAGTATAAATAAATAACTAAAAATCACCACATTTAATTTAATAATGTGCCTGTTTGCAGTCAGTCAATACCTAAAATACATGAAAAACGTCATTTAGTTAATGTGTGTTTATTACAGGCCAGGTGTATGTTAGACCTGGTTTACATTAACCTTACTCAAAAGTAACTTAATATATTTGTTTTGTATTTTTTTATAATAGAGCTCAGAGTTATGACAGTGTACAAATTCAGACACCATCAGAGTAAATAGGAAACTAAGCTTGATAACACTGTAGAAAAGCTATAGGTCAGATAAATTGTGTTTTGTTGCTACTGTAAACAAGATGTTTGAATGAATTTTATCTTCCCATCATCTGGGGAAAACATACTCCAGCAACAAACATTGGACAATGATGGACGATGTCTCTAGAGAACTTGTACAATTATCTCATCAACCCTGAAGCTCCAACAGGCATCTGAAAATATGACACAAATATGAAAATGGGATACTAGCAATATGCCATCGTTGTGCTTTGGTGACATAGCATGTAGTTCTGCTACAGTTTTATCACCATACTTTTCATATATCAAACTGAACTCCGACTTTAATAAACTGTGAATCTTGAATCCGTCTTTTTGACTGTTCATATTAGCACCATGTCTTTTGCAATGTACTGTAGCAATGTCTGGTGTCTCTGTGCCTTTTATTCTTTCTCTTAACACTAGAAAACAACAGCAGGGTTTGTACTGCCTGGTCTTTTTCTCCAATTTGCTCACTGCTCATTTCAGAGGATGGGTTTTGTTTACAAGTACTGGAGTAACCTTGTTACTGTAAATCTGTACGTCTAAGTATACATGCAGCAGATCAGTACTGGTTGCTTGACACACAAAGTTCAACTGTATAGTGACAGAAGATCATGTTTTTCTCCTCTTTTACTGAGTGGGAGCAAAATGGCAGCACATTAAGAGAAAGATGACTAGAGATCCCTATTAACAAATACACTAACCAGATAAATCCTTTACAAAGCAGTAAGAAAATCAGCTACTGGATAAACACAACCCAGGTTTAAATGCACATAAACACATTCACTGACCGTGGTACCACAAGATTTTAGCACAAACTGCATCAATCTGCTGTTTGTCACACTTCAAAAAGCAAAAGTTTTGTATTGACACATTACAGACTTCCATTTACCTTGTTTATCTCCTTTCTAAAGAATTTGTGGCTGCTATTTCAATCAACACATGATATTTCCACTAAGATTATATTCAACAGTAACAATCTAGGGAAAACAGAGTAACTTTTATGACACTTTATATTTTATCTCAAACACAAATCAAGTAGTAACAAGCTGCTTCATCACTGTATGAATTAACATTAACTCATTTCAATTCAGTTTATTTATATAGCGTCAATTCACTAAAGGCACTTCACAACATAAGTTAACTTTACAGAATTTAACAATACAACTATATGGAATTATATAGAAAACCCAACAAATCCCCCTTGAGCAAGTACTAGGCGACAGTAGAGAGGAAAAAGTCCCTTTTTAA
>OMLM01007864.1:9053-26164 GCA_900302695.1 Helostoma temminkii
CTATGCGATCACAGTATTTGGTAAATACTCCCTCAGATGAACAATAACAAATATATATTTTTTCTATTTAACAAAAATGAAGCCAAATAAAAAAAAGCATGCAGACAAAAGAAAGTAGCAAGAGTAAGTTGGAGCCAGGTACTGCTAATCATCAGCTGATCATCAGCAGGTGCGCAGACAGACGTTTTGTCAGTTTGCTGGTTTGAATTCAGGTGTGGTTGTGACAAAAGGGAAAACCATAAGCAATGGTCTTAGAGAAACAATTGCTGGTGCACATCAATCTGGAAAGGTTATAAACCATTTCTAAACATCTGTAATCCAACGTTTTACAGTGAGAAGGATTATTCACAAATGGAAAGCATTAAGGACACTTACCAATTATCCCAGGAGTGGATGTCCCAGCACCTTCACTCCAAGATCAGATTGTGCAATGCTCAGAGAAATACAAAATTACTACATCTCAGACGTTACAGGCTTCAATGACAGTTTGTTCGCCAGGAGAAAGATTCTTTTCTCTAAGAAGAACATGAAAGTATGTCTTCACAAAACTGACCTTTATGATACTTTATTAATCCCTTTGTGGAAATTCTTTTTGGACAGGCCGCTGCTTTTGATGCACCAAGGGTAGGGGGCACAGTGTCTTGTCCAGGGACACTTTGACACATGGCCAGGAATCGGGGATACCGAGAACTCAAGCACCAGCTTCAAGTGTGTGTGCCATGGTTGCACAGATGTTTTACCATTCATCCAGAAGGTTTAATCAGTTCTGACTGGCTGAGTAGCAGGTGGAGTCAAAATTTGACGGTCACCTGTGGGTTGTTGATCTACCTGGCTTTGGTATGTGTCACTGAGACCAGGTGTGAATGGCGCCTGGGTAGTGATGAAAGAACTGCAGTGTAAATGTGTGATTAATTAAACCTCTTCTGTTTAAAGATGGTGGTATAATCCAGCAGTGAATAGCTTCTCTGACACCTCATTTGAACCAGTTGTCCTCCCTGTCCAGAATATGAACATTGCTGTCTTCAAGGGAGTGGCCCTTGTCTCTTAGGTGCAGATGGACTTCACCTGAAGGAGCTATCATGAGGAACTGTGTCTCCAGTTGTTGCTTGTCTCCTACTGTATGTACAGATACACTATTATTAGGTGGTTTACAAATTTTCACACATCTGTAAAAACGACATTAGAATTACTGTATGATAATTGTATGCCTACACCAACCAGTCATGTTGCAGTTTACATACAGTTTACACGTATGTCTGTACGGACTCTTTTTCTGATCACATCATGCACGAACTCAAGTTGACTTTTTGTGCCACATTCCTTCAAGGGTTTAGGTGGGCAATCACCTAAAAACATGGTCAAGACTGTTGTTGGTTTGGAGGAATAATAAATACAAAATGTATAAGAATAAAATCGCACTGAATTTGAATTCAACTGTTTTCACTCAACTTGGTTGCAATTTCATTTGGGTAATTCGATTTTTGCAACTTTTTCTGATCCAAATTAATTTCTTAATTGAACGTAATAAAAGACCAGTGACTGAAGACTTGGTTGGTATTATTTTGATTTATCGCATATAAATCAGTGAATTGGTTATTTGTACGTATCACTATCAAATAGACATCTTTTCATTTAAAAAGCATTCACATGTTGGTATAACTTCACACAGAGGCCACAGAAAGGCCAAAGGCTGAAAGAAGATGAGGACACTCACAGAGCTGGTTATATTCTAACCTCGAAACACATTCACAACTACAGGACTGACACAGTGTGCTTTAAATGCACACTGGAGAGTAAAGGGTCTCACCAAATGAGTGCTCAAGAGACCTCTGCAACAGCAGTCATTTTTCAGCCTTTTTAATTGGTGCTCCTCAGTCAGCTGATGCCAAGTGTGACAGCATCAGCCATAAAAATCTCACCATAAACCTTTAAAGTAATTCACTATAGACACAAACAAGCTTAAATCAATTTCTCTGCCGTTCTCCGCAGTAATGAATAGTTTGCTGTTCTACGGGAACCTCTACAAACAGTGCAGTGTAAACACACCTTGATTCTACTGGCTCTGTTATGCTGTAGGGGGTCTTTTTGCTGACACATGTTCCCTTGGAAGAAAGAGTCACTGTAAATCAATATAAAGGTGTTCTGTGATCACATTTATACCACAGTGAAACATTTCTATATGGGTGGTCTCAGACAGGGTGACACGAAGGATCACTGAATGGTTTGATGAGAGTAAAAATTCTACTAATAATAAATTATAAAGTCGTATGCTATGGACTTTGCAGATACCCAATCTAAAGCAAGTTGAATACCTATGGTAGATTTTGTCACAGGCTCTGGTTTCCCTGCCTGTCTGTCCTCTTCCTTATGTGGTCTTCTTCCTGTTCACGCTCTCACTACTCAGTTGAATTGTAGTGATTCTGCTCACTTGTCTTGCCTTTGTTGTCTGTTTTACTTTGTATGTGAGTTGGAGCCTAGACCACTGTGCACTGCTGAACGGAGCCGTTCCACACATGGTGAAACTGCATAGAGGTTGTCATCTTGGAGTTCATCTAAAAGTGGTGTCATCCCTACCTTTGACCTCCATGGTCCTGCTCCATCTACCAACTAGTGGTGTACTGGCTTACTTACCTGGCTCACGTTCCTGCGCTCCCTCTCCTAAATAACATTAACCCCTTGCCTGAGGACATAACATCTTTTAACTTACCTCCTTCAGTGTCATTTTGGCATTTTAGAGTCTGGCCTTTATAATGTTACAGATTTTGGACTGATGTGTGAGTCTTTAAGAAGTCCACTGAGGACCACCTCTAGAATAATCATAGCAACTATGGTCAGGCAGTGGTTCTTCAAAGTCTCACGAGAAACTCTTAAAATGTTTAAGCTTCGTATAATACAATGCATTTAATGAGGAGTACATCGATGTCTTATCAGTGAGTAAGTACATTCATGTAAGAATACGTGACTGATGTAACACAGTAGTGATTTCATTTGACGTCTTCTTCAGCAAATAAAGCTGGTTCAGCTAACCTCCCTTGAAACACGGAGCTCTTCTCTCCGTGTACTCATACACCACCATTGCATGTCATTAACTTGTGTTGTCTCTCTCCTGTAGTCGTGCTTCTTCCTCTCTGTGTCTCTCTTTTCTGCAGGCGTCCTCGCATGTGGAGCTGTTTCCAGTGTGCAGTTGTTGGCCCATTTGACCTGCCCAGTGATTTGTTTGCTGCTTGTTGTTTTCTTGCATGACGCTCTTCTCTCTCTTCTTTTGAACTCAGCCCAATCGCTCAGGCTGATGGCCGCCCACTCTGATCCTGGTTCTGCGGGAGGTTTCTTCAGTTAAAGGGAGGTATTCCTTTCCACTGTCCTCTAGTTGTTGGGTTTTCTATATAATTCTATATATGTACTGTCAGAGGTGGTAAGTTGTAGACTTCTACATTTATGTATATTATTAAATTCTGTAAGATCTCAAACCTTAGACAGTAAAGTGCCTTTAAATGACTTTTGTTGTAATTAGGCAGGTATATAAATATACTGAATTGAAAATATTGTATTAATGTGTGATCTTGGTCTCCGTCCAGTCATCCACTGATTCCTGCTTGATGACCTTTGACCTCTTCCAGTGGCTGCTGTCTTGGTCTGGTGTTCACAGACGGTCGATGACTGTTTTCAATGTTCAGTCCAGTAGTCTTCAAAGCTGCTTTCACACATACACTGGAATCCGGACTTTACTCAGCTGAGCTGCATGTGTGAACACAAATATCTGAGTCAGTTGGCACTGACATTAAACTGACTTGACCTGCCTGTCTAGTACAAAGTGTGTGTTCTGTCTGTGTGAGCCCAGATGTGAACATAACAGGTAATTCTCTGAAGTATTCAGAACTAGTGAGTGGGTGTTCACGTTCAGTTGACCAACTGAGCACACCAGAAAATATGGGAAATATTTATCAGCTTTCTGCTGTTGTATCACGTTTCTCTCCTCCATGAAACCAATGTTATAAACATTACGCATCACTCTAATTATGTGATTGGCTCTGCTTCAATGCTGTAATGCTGATCCACAGTGAACTTTTTGTCGTGCCTCCTCCATGCTCTACAGAGAAACTTTCCCTGACCGCAGTTAAACTGATTATTTCCTTTGATTTTCAAACGGACTATGTATATATTGGTACTGCACGTGTGTAAATACAACTCAGTGTAAAGTCCGTCCCTAGTAGTCCAGAGAAAGTCCAGAGTGCATACAGTATGTGAAAACGGCTCAAGATTGTGCAAGGTCTTTGATGTTTTATCAGTGCAGCATGTAGTGTGATACATCAATCCAGTATGGATCCTGGAGGACACAATCATCCTTCACCTACGGTGGCATGCGATGAAAAGTCTAGAAAAAGACATTGCCATGAGATGATTTTGCTACTGTGTGTTTTTTAATTTTATTTTTTAATAATCCATTAGGGATCTAAGTGTACCGCTACTCTGAAAATGTTATGAAAATTTGAAAAATATTTTGAATTTCTCAACATTATCATTTTGACTGTAGGCATTAATACCTAAGTATTGTGCCTCATTTGAATGCTTGATGATCATCTTTTCAGTCATTTTACAGTAGTGTACAACATGGAAGTGGCAGAGGACTACTTTACAGCTGTACACACAGCATTGAGAACATCCTAACTGTTAGCTACTTACAGCATTAACACAAATGTGAAAAGATGTCTTATCCCCAGAATATTAATGCATATGAATACAAACACAATGCATGTTTCTATTGATTTCATGTTGCTCAGCAGTAAAAACATTAGGTGAACTTGTTGAAAACACTTTATTTCATTTTTTTAGACAGACACATTGATTTCTGGACCAGAGTAGAGGATGGAAACCCTTCACAAACATCTTTTATTATCATTATTTGAAAATACAAATATAAAATTATACTTTCGACATCTGGGATGTGAAAGACCCCCATCCACCTTTTGTTCTTTTCTTGTTTTTTTTTTATTTTGTTTGTTCTGTTTGTTTGTTTGTTTTTTTACAACAGGGCTTGAGCAAGCCATACAAGAAGACCTGAAAGAAGCTTTCAGACAGTCAGTCCGTTCACTCAGCTCTCATCTTAAAAAGTCTGTTAACATTAAAAAATGGGCAAGTGGTAGGAATGGGCAAGACAATCAGCAATCCCCAGATGAAGGGCAAGTTTCTACTGCTACACGATGAGAATGAATGACTGCATGACCTCTGAACATGTGAACATTCAAGTCAGTGTGGAGATTATGGTACCTTCTCTTTTTGTTTCAGCGTATACTCACACTGCCTATATACATTAATATCCCCATCATGAAGCTGTGTTTGTGCAGCTGCATGGCCATACCTAGCACTTGCCTCAAGATTCAAGTTTAAGTGGATACAGTAGTACACTCAAAATACATATTCCAACACCTTCCAGGTCATATGTTTGTGTTTTCTTTTGTTTTAGTCAGCAGTTATCAAATGATGAACTCCGAGCAAGATGTGTAACATTCATTAGCTGTAAACTGTAAATATTAAAGTAAAGTACAGCAACAACAGAGCCATGCTACCTTAAAGTGCAAGCTATGAGATCAAATTAAATCTGAAACAATGAATATGTACTGCATAAGATGTGTAACTTGATCAGGATAAACAGCTCATACTTTAGTAACCACCAAGTCCTCTCACCTAAACAAGCATATACATTGTTTATCCCTGCCCTGTCAGCATGTGTTGAAAGAACACCTCCATGGAACATGACAACAAACCTCAGTTTTGTCAAAAACTGTGTTACGACTCTGTAATCACGGCAGTTTGGTCGAGTTTATGCGCAAAGACTAATAGCTTAGGTTTAGGCACATATTCAACACGTCATGGTTTGGTTAAAGTAACTGCTTCCTTAATGTTGGGTAAATGTACATCACACATACATTGTGTCAGGTCCTCAACATAACAACAAACTCAAACTCTGGTCTCCTGTGGAAGAGTCCTGTGCTTTATTGAACCAACCATCCACCTTGATGCCCCCAGTCTGAAAACTGCCTCCAAATACTCAACTACTCGTCACATGTACTACAGCTGCTAGATAATGGTGGTACAAGTTAGATTTGGATTTTACATGAGGACAGTCTCTTACACTTCCAACAGGACTGACGGTACAAGTACAGGTACACATTAAGGTAGTATGTACTAACTGAACTGCTGTGAGTCATATATTCATGTGTCCATTTGGATATATATGATCCTTGGGAGATTCACATTCAGTGGCAGTGTCAAGAGCAAAAACAGGAGGCACTGAAACAGGAAGGAAGCATACACCACATGAAGACATACTGTAGGTGCTTGAGTTTTTTAAGTTGGCCGATTTTTGTGTCTAAGAATGAGTTGCATGAAAATGTACGTGACACAAGTGAGTTTTAGGCAATGCTGTCGTAGGGTCAGGATCAGCTGTGATTTGTGCTTTTGTTGAGTCTCTCACAGTTGTCCTGGCAACACACTTGATGATGATCCTCCCAAGAAAAGCCTAACGTGACAGTAGCAGCTGTACTAAACGGGGCATTGTGAGTAATAGAAAAAGTTGGGCAATGTCACAAGGGCAGAAAAATCACAATGTGGGGTGAAGGTCTGTCTCTTGAAGTATCAGTTAGCGTTGGTTTCTTATAACCATCACCACGATTGTTAGTTTTCTCATTGTAACCATGACAACAGAGGTCTTCCAACATTACAGAACTAGTGCTTTTAACCCAAACCACAATGTTTCCCTTGTCTTGTGTGTGTCATCAAATCTGGAGGACATTTTTGTTATTTAACCAAGATCACAGATTTTTCTGTAGCCTCAAGAACTGCAAAATGGAAAAAGTCTGGAACCACTAGGACTCCAGAGTTGGCCATCTGGCTGAACTGCAAGGACCTTAGTCAGGGAGATGATCAAGAATTCAATGGTCAGTCTGACAGAGGCATAACGACGAACATCTCAGTATCACTCCATCAATCAGGCATCCATGTCAGAATGATAGAAGAAAGACAGTCTGGAGTGAAAAGCATTTGAAAGACACAACATGAAGAAACAATTCTACCGTCTGGTGACATACAACTAATCTCATTGGGCACGTTTCAAAGCTTTGTGTCTGGTGAACACCAGAGGAGGATTAATGCAGCCAAATACAGAGAAGTTATTCAAGAAAACCTGTTCCAGACTGCACATGACCTGAGACTAGTGCGACAGAAACCATTTAACACAACAATGACCTGAAGCAGGCAAAACATCACTGGCATGGCTTCAGTCAGTTTCCAGCTGTCCTAAAGTGATCCCACCAAATTCTAGTCTTTAACTCCATATAACATGGATCCATCCAAAGTGACAGAGCTTAAGAGGATCTCTCAGAAAGAAAGTGATAAACTGCCTAAAGCCAGGTATGAGACGCTTTTAGAGACCTACCCAGAAAGATTACTTCCTAAGAGGATTTTAAACTGTACTCAAATATAGGGTGCTAATACTTTTGTAATGGGCTGATTAGAAATTTTGATTTGTAAAAGATTTGCAAACATTTTAAGAAACATGATTTCACTTTGTCATAATGGGTTATTATATGCAGAATGACAATTTATCCTACGTAGTATTAAACTGACAAAGCAGCTAAACACAGAAAAAGTTAGGAGGTGTGAACGCTATTCTGAAGTGACTGCGTCCATACAGTTTTTGTCTCTTCTACTCAGGTCACTATGGCTGTCTCTGCGTCGTTGTCGGTCCAGGAAAGACAGACAAATTGGACGAGTAGTATGGTGATGAGAGGACAACTGGATAACAAGCTTCTGTGATTGGCAGTCAAACAGTGATTAAAGTATGAGCTGTCTCCATGATCTAAATCATTTTAAGTGTTTATTTAAGTTTCAACTAAAATGTACTTAAAAAATACTTAAGCTAACAAGTAAAAAACTGTATTCAAAAATAGCAGAACCTAGGTCCACTGTGATATTGTGAGTCTACAAATATTAAAACATCAAGTTCAGATTAATGATATATATAATAGTTATTACTGTTATTACATGTACTGTTATTATCATTAATCCTGTATAACTATATAAAAATATGTTATCTGTTTCAGTCAGTGTAATAAAATCCCTCCTGCTCTGTCAAATTATGACAAATCAAAGTCTTTTGCATATCTAGCATTAGCATTTAAGGTAGTATGGCACACCCCCATTTTTTTTAGAACATTCAAGGGTGGGGATCCAATTAATGCCTTACAACTTACAGCAAGTTTTCCTTCAATGTTTTCAATGAAAGCTTTGGTTCACTGAAACCATGTGAGAGCAGCACAGAACAGAAAGTCAACAGGAAAATTAAAAAACACAAGCGAAACCAATGTCCACGTTTTTTTCCCCAAGGATGGAGAAATCAGAAAGTTCTATCCTTACTGGTCCTACATCATCTAATGAGTACAAGCTAATAGTGTCTACTGTAACTACAGAACATCTATCACTAGTTACTAGAAGAAAGAGTGAGGAGAGAAGAAGAGAGTGAGTTTTAAAGGTTAACAAATGTGTGTATAGACCACTACACTGGTATCAAAGACAGCACTCCTATACAACGTCATTGGGTTTTCTTTTGTATTACTGAAATACATTAATGATCAACTGAAGATTATAGTAGAGGATGACAGGGAATGGAGAGAGAACTGGATGGATGTACAGTACGTTATATTATTATTGTTGGTTTTATAGATAGTATTCATATAATCATTAACAACCACAAAAATATCAATACAAATCCTTCTTAGAAATGTAAATCATACAAGGGAACATACATATTTCTCTTTTTAATTAAGGACATACACTTTTTTTTTTAAATTATTTGATTATTACTCATCTCCATGTTCAGAAACAGTCCAATGTTCTGCTCCCCATGGTTTGTAAAAGTAATGTTTGTGAAACATCTGTGTCAGCACAGAAGGGAAGAAACAGCATATACATTTATTTATCAATTAATAAACCATTTCAAACCTTAAAGAAAGATTGAATCTTTAGTTATAGCAAATTCCTATTTACATAAAATTATAGATAACATTCCTATTTTCCTTTATGTGTGTTTGTTGTCATGTGAAAATGTGCGTGTGTGTAGTGGTGATGGATCGTCCAGTAGTGTGCAGGCTATTTGGCAAAATGTCAAGATTTAAAAACAGTAAAAACAAACATCCTGACATTTTCAAGTTAGACTGACCCAAACTGAGTTATAAATAAAAAAAAAAAGATTTCACAGAGCCAACTAATGTGCAAATGAAATCTGTGGTTAGCCTTACCTTTAATCACAGTGCAACAACTTTGCTTTGTTAAACACTCATCAAACAAGAGACAAAAACACACAGGACTGAGGTAATAAGCCACGCTCATCTGCTGCACTCCTTCCTCCTCGGAAAAGAAACACAGGTCGCTTGAAAAATACATCAGACTTGAAATATTGCCTTTCGTGTAACACCAGACATGTAAAGACGATTACAGTGTATCAAACGAATATCGTCTCTGTGAAATATGAGGACGTGACTGATTCGTCTAGTATTCCCAAAAAAACATGTGCTTTGGATTGGTTTGTTTTCATGCTACTTGAGCTCCAGAGTCGCTGTGACACGGGAGATTGAGAGAGTCGGCCTGTCAGCTGTGTGTCACAGAGTGCGCATCCACGTGACAGCAGCAGCCGCCTTGTGTTGTCTTCTTCTGACTGCACTCTATAGCTAGACAAATATGCTGGTATAGAATTAGCCACAGTTGGAAAGCGAAGAGCTGATGCGGGTCTGTCGTCTCCTCAGGCGCTGCGCAATGGGCGGGACTTGGGTGGGACGACGGATGTCCTCCATCCAGCATAGTGTGGCCTTTTTGCCTGATCAGCTATCACATCACAAAAATACTGTAAGTCTGCCCCTCTCTGTACCACTAGATGCAATGACTGGAACACAGTGAGACATAGTATTAAAAGGACAACTTTTTTTCTAACGTTCTCTCCAGACAACAAAACATTTATAAAACAGGACTGTGAAAATATTGTAGTCCTCTTATTGCCAAAAATAGGTACGTTTTGTGACCACATTGCTAGAACCAAAGCTACTAAGTGTTATTGGTGTGTCTTGTGTTGTTTTGATGAACCAACACTTCCTCCGCTGCAACACATTGGTTCAGATGTCTCCGTATGTGCAAACTGACAATCTTTCAATCACCCAAAGATAAAAAAAGACAAGTATCCACAGTGTCTGAGAAGAGACACACACACACACACAAACATGTACATTGCTTTTTTTTAACATGAGGATACAAAGAAACAAATATAACACATTAAAATAATCAGAACTCAAAACTTGAAAGACTTTTTAGATTAATAATTAAAACAAGTCCAAAAAAAAAAAAAAGAAGCCATAATTCAAAAAAAGCCGTTAAAATCAAGACAAAATCATCAAAAGTAAAATTAAAGCCAGGAAAACTATACACAAGGATACCAGACTACAGTACAGTCAGGGATCTCAATAGCAGGTCAGGCTTTAAAGTACAGCAGACTGTCATCTTTTGTTTTCAAGCTGTTCTTCATCTGGTGCCACCTCCGCCCTGGCTCACTGCGTGGACGTTGTAGTGGTTAGTGCTGGATGGCATCACCTGTACACAGAAGACGTTTAGAAAGTCCGGGCGCACTTGACCCAGCCTCCTGAAATATTCTGCTGGCAGCACAGTCATGCAGCCAAAAGCCAGTGAGCATCGGCAGCGTTTCTTTTCCCTGACAGAACACTCAGCGAGTCTCATTTTATACACAACAACACAGGGTATCTGCAGGTTTCAGAAAGCTACCCGGGGATTACTATAAGACCAAATTAAGTCAGATCTTTATGCTGCTCTCTGTTACAGATAATACAACATTCTCATTCTACAGTGTCAGACAATGCTGCTCCCTTCAGCATCATAGACTGATGCTTTCCCCCGTTACAGCGGAAACATCACAGTTTGGATGAGGTTAGGCAAAACCAAAAGACGAAGGCCAACTGTAATATGCCTTTGTTTACCCATTCAAGCTATATGGCCTGATTTACTAGGGGTTTGCATGTACTAAATTGTGTGCAAACTTGATAACACTTGCAACAAATGGCACAAGCTGATCTATTGTGTGCACTAAAGACTGTGTGAAATGAGTAAAACAGTGCACACTGTGGATTGTGCAGTCCCTTCATAAATATGCATTTTGCCCAGAAAAGTAGGTGCAATTTGCACGTGCAAGGAGTATAATGCAAGGGAGAAATGAAAGAATGCCTTGAAAATGCATGTTTGTTAATAAATTTGAAATGATTAACAAAATAATAAAAACATATCGATCCAGTTTTTGACTTGTTGGATACACTATGGGCTTCTGTGTTATTGGGGTTATATGAGTTACTGTGCCCCCTTACAGCACATCATCAGTGTGCTGATGCATCCACTTGGCGCATCCACAGCAAAATGCGAGAATTCATTCCTCACTCTGACTTTTTCTTTTAACATTGGTCATTCTCCAAACTCTGCATGACAGAGACAAAATCCCTATTTAAATCCTCATTCAATTCTCATTTAAATACCTCAATCATTTTTGCATGTGTGGTCAATCATCCCAACTCTCACTAACAAAACACACAATTTTTGTGTGCATGCAATTTAGTACTTGCTTAGTAAATCAGGCCCAAAGTCTTACTTTACAAGAGTACAGTCTCATTTGAAGAGATGCTCTTGTGGGTCATATGAAAGGGCATATAGGTTGGAGGACGTGTCGATAAGGCAAGGGGCCTGGCAGGAAAGTTCAGGAATTGTTCTTCTTCTGGGAACCACAGGGAACATTTAAAGATCATTTTAGCCTTTTTTTCACCTCCAAACATGCCAGAGACATCACACATGAATAAAAAATATCTGACATTTGTGAATTCCATAATATGAATCACTCATTTTATTACAGATACCCAGTTGTTTCTTTTTAGTGATGAGAAATTGGAAACAACTAATGAGACTTTGAGAGACATTAAAGTTCAGGGTCAAACTGCTTGTGCATCAGCTGGTAAACCTAATATTATGTCAGGTAAATGTAGCAATTCCTTTCAATGTCCACTTCAGTTATAATCCAAATCAATTCAAATCATTTAAGATTTCTACAAGGAGTCAATGTTTGACTCCATAAACAGCTGATACATGACTCAAAGCAAAGGCAGCAAGCTTTGGTATGATGCACTGCTATGGCACTTATGCTGCGTCTGCCAGAGAGTATTCCGGTGTTGATATGATGGAACAGTGAGCAACGTACACTACACTAACTTTGTTTACGTGTGTTGCTTTCTACCATGGCTTCCTGTATTTCTATACCACACTGTAGCTCCTTACACAGCTCTCTGAGTTTCAAAAGTTTTCCAGCATGGTGCAGTATTTATACTAAAATATAGACTACTGCAATGAGATGCTTTGGTAGAATGTTAGGAAGGTTGCTTGCAAGATTTGACAAAAACATTAAATTGTGTGATTACAGTCACATTGTTACATAACTTTATATGTAGAAAGTGCATGGCAGCAATATTTTTCTCTTCAGCTGAAAACAGAACAATTAGGCTATACTACAGTAGGCACCATCAATGTGAACTCTTAAAGATGCAGTGTGTAAGATATAGAGGAATCTATTAGCAGAAATGGAATATTATACTCATAATTAAGTTGCTGCCATGTTGTGCTGCCATGTTTCTACAGAAGTCCAGAACAGACACTGGTTCTAGAAAGGCAAATTTGCTTCTTCAACGTGAGATCTCACCTTGAGTTTGTGACGCTAGAGCTGCTTGGAAGATTAAGCAGAAGAAGAAAAGTATCTAAAACAGGGGTGTCGGCCACTGCCCACCTTGTTTTCCCACTGCCCACTGCTGATTACCTGGATTAGGTGTGTTCAGCCAGAAGCTGTAAGTGCAGAGATGGAAAACAAGCAGGACTGTGGCAATCAAGAACCAAGATCGGCACCCCTCATCGCATCACAAATAGCTACTTAATGTGGCTCTACAACCTAGCGGCAATCGCAGGCTCTCTTGTGCTTGGAAAGGGAAAGAGAAAGTGAA
Source organism: Helostoma temminkii (assembly GCA_900302695.1). Taxonomy (NCBI): domain Eukaryota; kingdom Metazoa; phylum Chordata; class Actinopteri; order Anabantiformes; family Helostomatidae; genus Helostoma; species Helostoma temminkii. The sequence goes on from OMLM01007864.1 coordinate 22,136, forward strand.
TGGTTGGGTGGTAGGTATTGAGATAGTTGCAATCTGCAACCTTACCAGTAGATCTTACACAGTGCATCTTTAATAATCAAGTGTACAATAATACTAAATAACTGGGTATGTGTGATAGAAAGCAACAAAGGGTAAGGTAAAGCAGATTTGCATGCATACATGAGTCAAACAAAAATACATGCAGTTACAAAAGAAGACAAATGGCTACGGAGAATCCAAAATATGGTTTACAATAGAAATCAACTTATTGACAACTTTTCAAAGGGCTATTGTGGGCTATGTGTGAATATGCTATATAGCTGATGCTGCTACAAGCCCTGTGAACAGCTGTCATCTTATTGTTGGCCACAGTCCACATATGTAAGTATGATAGGAGCATAAATTAAAGGGAAAATAAGATATGTAAAAGGGGAACAAGAACAATACATTTGTATGGGAAGATAAGGTTGTGACATAGAAATAGCATATAATACCTCAAATAAGATGGCAACCAGTCACCTGTTAGCTTTCAATGGTATCCATTTGTAAAAGCTGTCGCAATCAATGGACCCTAAAATGTACATTTAGTAGCTGTGTCAGTATGCATTTCTTGGGAAAAAAAGCAAAAATTAGCAGACTGTCTGTGAGTGTAGTTTATTTATGTCATGTCAGCATGAATGGAACTCCACCTCTCTTTCTATAGGAAGGACAATTGGGAAATCACAGGTTGCAACTGAACTGTAACTGTAAACCAAAACTGTGGACGATGCTATTTGTGTTTTTTATTTGCTTAAATTGAATCTCAAAAATATGTTAAAATGTGTTTTGTTCATTGTTTATTGTTTTATTATATTTAACAAGGACCTCACTGTGCTCAGTGTTGTCTCCCTCAGCATGACTTGTTGCAAAATATAATCAGCTAATTATGTTTAGTTGATTAGGCACAGGAATTTCATCAGGAAATTGCCACCTTAATGTGGTCGAGTGGTTTGGGTGCTGTGGTGATCCTAGGAGCAGTGTTGTCTGGGGCTTAAGATGCTGGCAGGGTCCCCCAAAGCAAGGCGTCATCTCACATAATCTTCATGCTTCACTAATGATTTAGGGAGTTGACAGTATCTTTGAGTTATTTTCATGCGCATGGTAAAATGCAATGCGAACATAATTGGCTAGCATAATGTGTAGAGGAGGCAGAAGAGGATCTATCAGTTCACCTGTAAACCAAATATTTGCATTTACATAAAAGTAATTGCTACTTTTGAACCAACCATGTCCCTTGTCACCTATTTCCTATATTCATTTATGGCCATTTGCAGTGTTTGCTTCCAAAGCAGGAAACACCAGACAAAGAAATGAGGGTAAAGAGCTTTTCAGAAAGGAAAACAACAACCACACTGACTGCTGCTAATCCTGCAGAGGTCTTAGCATCTCACCAGATTACACAGAGGAAAGCCCGGCAGTCTGCTGTGTGTCGAGGCAAACAGCATCATTTAAAAGGTTAGAATTTTTTCAAATGGTGTGGAGTTGGGATAAAGATGTTCCATACTTTTCAGGCTGTCATTAAAATACAAGAAATGACCAAAGCCAACCAATAATTACAGAGCCTTTAAAATATAAGTATACATTTGTATGCAGTTTCAGAGCATTATAACTTTAACACAAACAATAGGGGTAGGGATGAGTGTCAAACACATCATATAGAGAAAAAAACAGACATGAACAGTGGTAAAAATGTGCCACTTTGTGGTCTCGCTGAAGAAATATGTACCTTTTATGAATTGCTTTAGCTGGGCGTTTTGTTCAATCAAAGTGTAATATTCCCTTAAGTATGTAAGTAGGTGTCTTTTCTGCATCCCTTAAATGTAAAAAATAAAGAAACTTGCAAAATCTCTTCTCACCTCGAGCCTCCCCTTGGTGTTCTGATCCTTGAAATGTGCAGAACCCTCAGATATGACTGCCAGACAGTTTATGAATGCCTGGCAGAAACGGCACAGGGGAATTGGGCACAACACCCCTCGTCTAATCAACACCTGTCACTAGTAGAGCCTCTCTACAATTCACCACATCCACATCCCCTTCCCATCCACGAGTCCCCCTCTTTTAAATATATGATGGTGATTATCTTCTCCAAAGTGCTTGGGGTATTGGACCCAGCCCGCTGGCTGACAGGCAGGAAATTACACAGGGTGTCCTGGGTAATATGTGCTAAAAGATTGCAGGGGTGAGCCATTCCATGGACTCAAATCACCAGGAGAGGAAAAACGCTGAAGAAGAGAAGACCACCACCCCTGTTGTTTTCCCTGGCTACAGCCATGTGTTAAGGTGCTTTATGCTTTTTACCAGCACCAATCCAATATTCTTATCGCATATCACCCCGGATCTTGCCTAAAAAGCTAGATTGGGTTTCAGATAATGGGGGCTGATCCATATGGGCTGATCTATATACTTTAATTTTATGTTAGTGGCACACGCTACGTCATGTGCCAGCAGGATGTGCATATCAGGAGACTAGAGTCACAACAACAACATAGAGAGAAGAAGAGACTATGGAGGTGTACTAAGGCATAAGGTCCAGGTATTGCTCACATCAAGCTTGTCCAGTACGTGTCTGATAAATATATAAGATTTTGAATTCCTGATTGCGCTAAATGGTTACAAGGATGTTTGATTCCTGTTTATTTTGAATGCTGTTCCAAGTTGCTGCCAGGGCACAATTTTTTAAATTTAATCATAAATAATAGTTAAGTACTTAGTACTTATCTATTTGTTAATATGTTATATCAGTCAGTGTTTAAGGCTGATGCCTTCATTGACTCAGTTTACATGGATTTAAGTAACCAGGTTACTCGCAGAACATGCAGTTAAGAAACCTGGTTACTGGAAATCCACATATACATGAAGCAGAAGAGTAGATCAGACATCTCTACCTTGGGCTTATTTTGGAAGTGTGGTTCACAGGTTTTAACTGTATAGAGACAGAGAAGACTACTTCTAGACTTTTTTTGTTGTTATGTGTATACCCTGTTAAAAGTGGCATATTTAGATGTGTAACAGGTACTTTGTGTTGGTTTCAGTTATAGTTGGTCTTTAGGTGGACTTGATTTAAAAAAAGGCACCAAAACTGATCTCACAATAGCACATATTAATTGTGTTTTAGAGGCAAATGCTTCAAAGTATTTTTTTATTCCAAAAGTGTTGCTACTACCTTAGATTCTTTTCAGTTGTGTTTATGGTGTTATATCGTTTAACATTTTGATGTCCTACCTGTGTCTGATGTGTTCAAAAATAAAAAATAGGAAATAATGAATCGACATTATTTGTTTTTCCAATACATTTATTATGTTGGTTTAAAATGTGTCTTTTCTTGCTGCTTACTGGCTGCTAAGGAATGTCTGGCCCAGCTGAATGCATTGGTTTGAAGGTCATTTAGGTTGGAAGAGTTGTTGGTAGAGTCTGGCTATATGCTACTCATAATAGCAACATTAATTTGTGATAGTTGATATGGGCTTTAATTAATGAAATCAATGGACAACAGCTTCAAATGAACAGATGTTATGCTAATAAAATAAATAATGATAACAAAATATGCCACATCGGCATACTAATACGTATGTAACTATTGTATAGTTAGTTAACACATTTAATAAAAAAAGAAGAAATGAGGAATATGAAATCAGGTTGTATATGCTGTTTATTATATGGAATATCACCAGATACTGTTGAGTCAGTAGAACTGATGGCTGCAAACGGGCAAATAAAAGAGTGAAACAAGGCCAATTGGTGGCAAAGGAGACATATGTGGATGCCTGAGGCAAATGCCAGGGAGGAGGTGCACAGCATTGTGTTCTTTTTCTGACAGAATGGCCCCATGCTCACAACAGCTCCTGACAACCACATGACACCTTAACAGAGCTCAGCAACACTTTTGTCTTTGTCACACTCTCTCACTCTGACCAAACTCATGTAGAAAGTAGATCTCCTACTTTGACTTTATAAAGTGGTTGTGGCCCTTAAACAACAGGTAATCTGCAGTAAACCATGCTCTGTCCAGCA
>OMLM01007864.1:26184-36418 GCA_900302695.1 Helostoma temminkii
TCCAGCAGCATCAAAGCTGTTGCTACATTACATAAAACCAAATATAGTTTTTTTTTCTGAATGCATTTAATATTTCCTATCATGTCAATTATTACAATGGGTTTTTTGTTTTGCTTCATGAATGCAAACATATTTCAGTTTTGGTATTACTGTAAACCAAGTATCACCTAATATAATGTATAAAATGACTAGAGGTGTAAAATGAATGTAGAACAAATAAAATGATAACACTCATACAGCGACACCATGATACACTGACAGTGTACACAAACACAGCACAGAGGAAGATGCACAAATACAACCAATAACAACATGCTTAGATGTACTTTCTAACCATGCACATCTCTTGTTTGTTTTGGTTTGTTAACAGGACGATGCCATTTGAACAAGCTCAAATACCAGGATGGTATTATCCCTACAAACATGTTCACCCTGCTTTACCACCCGACCACAACTAACAGTGGAAATGTGTTTAATTAATCAACTACCAAAACCAATTAACTAATCAACACAAATAGCCTAATTACAGCTAAGCCCACCCGATAACTGCTGCATATAGCAATGAAACTGTGCAAACTGTCATTTCAGTAAAATGAGGAAAAATTTAATGTTTAATTCAGATGTCAAAAAGTGAAATGTTAGAAGTTAGAATGTTAATACAGCCCCAGTGTCCACTGCAGAGTAAAACTGAATAATAATGTCTCATTCAGACAGCAAAGTCTAGTCCAAAAATCTAAAGGACATTTATTTACCTGAAAAAGATTTTTAGCATTAGGAACATCCTAACTTCATATTTCAAACCACTTCCCCGCTCTTGCTCCCATAAAATGTGGCTGACAAGAAAAAGACAGTTGTGAATAGTCATAACTCCTATTGTCACCTAATGCCACAAATAACATATCAATAGAAAGGTCAGATGTTCTCTGCACAGGACTACAACAAATCAACACTATAGGCTACATGGGTACTGACAACACAGAAGGGAGACGTCCTCCACAGAAGACAAAAACAAATTACCAGGTCTCAGGAGGATATTTCACCAAAAACCATTACTACAGTACAAAGCCTCTGTTGTGACACACTGGCAAGAAAATCATTTGGAAACATCATGATATTATAGGGTTGACATTGAAATGTCAAAAAAATAAAGATCAAAAGCAGAATCAGTAGGTAAACCAAAACAACTACAATTTCCTACTTCTTTCGTTCCTTCCTTCATACTTTCCTACTAACTCATTGCTTAATAAATCAGTTTACTACATTTATCTTTGTGACTAAAAATTAGGACTAAAAAAAGTTATCGTCTACAAGGTATAGCCAAAAAATAAATAGTTCTTAAAAGATGTATGCTACAGTCTCCAGAAATATGCTGCCAATGGCTAGAGATGCAGTGGAAGGACCAAGTGCAAGACAAGTACTTCAGAGTGTCCTCCTTGAGAAACAAATGCTCCAGTGCACAGCTAGTGTGTATAGGGGTGGCATGTAGCTCAATTGGTATGGCAGATGTTTTTCAACCAGAGAGTTGGCAGGTTTGATTTCTGGTCCTCCTGTGGATACATACTGAGGTGTCCTTGGACAAGACACCGAAACCCCCTTACCCTTCAAAGGGGCAGCCCCATTGTGGGACTATAAGGGTTCCATCATTATTATTATTATAGAAAACACAGGTTAAACGGCCTCATAGTTGTTTCATCAACATTGAAGTTATTTATTGCAGTGATTCAACTTCTAGATAACGTCATCTGGGTGACTGAGAATCTTTGCAGACGTACCTACTAAGATTAATTGGAAGAAAAGTCTGCCCTGGGTCAAGATGTAATGCAATTTTGATTTGACCATTGTACTATGCTCAAATATTCCTAAAAAGAAAAAAACTTTATTTTTTGTGTTCTGCGATGCATTTACAACCATTTTTCTTGCTATTGTATTGCTAGTGTAATTTGTAGCTCAATTATGGTGCTTGTGGAGAGAAGCAGAGGTCAAAAGATGATTAATTGAAAAATATTTGTATTATATATATTATTTCACTATAACACAGTGACAAACCTAACAATTCTCAGATGTGTAGTGAGTGATATTCAGTGGCACTAACATAGATTGATTTATAAATGTATCTGTCAGAAAAGTCATCCAGGTCATGGTTATCCCAAGGTTTTGTTCTGTAGCAACTGTACTTGTTTCTTTATTCTTGAAGACTTCGTTTTCATATTTAGTATTTATAGTAAATATGTGATACATCATATGGAATACACAATTGTAGCTTCTCACAAAAGCTCAACATAGTCAGCATGAGCACAAATAGCAGCTGGCTCACAGCGTGAATACTGGAATTGTTTTCTCGCAGTACAAGCAAAAAGTGACACACTTACTGTTCATTACATGTGTTGTGGGCTCTGAATGCACAAACTCACACTTGACAAAAAAAAACATGAATCTTTGCTGTATATTTTAACACAAGCAATAACTCAGAAACCACTAGAGATCCATTTACTAAAGAAGAGAGTGTCTTTCAGTTGATAACCATCTCAGAAACAAGACACGTACCATTGTAGCAAAACTCCAAACATCAAACCTGTAAAAACAAGTGATAATGACAGAACAGCAGAAATCAAATGAACAATTCTCCAAAGCCAATGCTACTAAAAGCATGCACAGCATTCTATCATATTCCCCATACTGGTTGACAGTGTCATGCTTCAGTGCTTCTTTATCACTCTGTCCGCCTCTTTCTGTCTGTGGGTCTACATGCATGTGTGGGAGGAGCAGAGACGTGGAAATACACACCTGGGCTCTTAAAAGGGTCCGGGCTGTGCAGGTGGTGCTGGAGGGAGGTGGGAGAGTTGCAGGCCGAGCTGGCATGCTCACTGGGCAGGATTTGAGCAGCCGCCTGGGCCCCCAGGGAGCCATAGTCAGCCAGGGAGTATGGTGCTCCTCCCCGCACTTCACCGCCGGCCACGGAATACAACCCGTAATCAGGGAACCCTGGGATGAGGAGGAGGGGACGGGAATGAGTGGGGACTCCAACATTAACCTTTATAATGACATTTTACAATAACCGTGATTGCTTGTTTCCTGAATAAGTGAATTTGATCTTATAGTCTGTGATGATGTCTTCCTGTTATTTCCTGATGCTGTCAACACTGATCCACAGCCTGGTCAAAACTATCCATCTAAATGTAATGAAAATATAACAAAAAGATTATCACAGCCCATGTGATGTCTTCACATTCTTCACCATTCAAAATAAAGCCCAAAAAATCTAACTAGGGATCATGTATATTGCCTGATCCAAACCCAGTGGACACCGCCCTGGTTCACAATCTCCATTCCAGTTCATTCCAAACATCCTCAATGCGCTTGAGGTCGGGAGGATGTGCAGGCCAGTCAAGTTCTTCCACACCAAACTCATCAAACCTCTTTACAGTCCTTGTATTGTGCACTTGGGCACAGTCATGTTGGAATAACAAAGGACCTTCCCCAAACTGTTGCCTCAAAGTTGGAAGCATAGCATGTTCCAAAATGTCTTGGTGTGCTGAAGCATTAAGACTGTTTTTCACTGGAGATAGTCCAAAGCCTGAAAAACAGCCCCATACACTATCCCTCCAGGTATTGCCAAATACTTTTGTCCGTATAGTGTAAAACTAGAATACCCTGAGGAAAAACACAGCGAAGAACATTCCAACTTTATACAGAAGGGCCCAAGCCAGCTGGCAGGTTCAGGCCCAGAACCATCTCAGTAAAGTAACAGCATCACCAAGGTGTGCAACTTTAAACTAGCACAAACTAACAAACTCTGCAGCTGGACACATCCCACATCCTGACATCTCCTCACAATTAAACTTGAGCAAAATTTTACTTCAAGTTGCTGAAACATATTTTGGTAAAGCAAAATAAGGAAAGGATGATAAAATAAAGACGATCAATGATAATGTAGTTCTGGCTGTGCTCATTTATCAGTTAGAACACACCTGAAGTTTCTCAATAATTTTATTTGTCACACTGACAGGCTTGTATGACAGAAACAGAGAAGTGGCTTGAGGACTCAAAGGGTTTCTTCTCAAACACTATGCCTTACACCCACTCCAGGGTATCAGATAATGGTGCTCTGTCCAGTAATTTAGCTTGTCATGATGCTAAAGGTACCACTTTCCATCGTTATGAGACACACAGGGATGTTAGTCAAATGCACTAATAACCCAGACCCAGGGGTGGTTGCGTGTGTCAACAACATGCTGAAATTTCCCAGAGAAGACGGAAGTTCAAGCCCATTATTATAAATATATTTATAGTATCTTTCTCTAACAACCTAACATTTAACTTTTGAGTATCACCTTTGGCTCTGCATGCCTAGCCAAACACTGGATGAAGCAGGGAGCGTCATCAAGTCTTTAATTCAAGCCCCAATCCCTGAATCTTTTGTGTCTTTGTGCCTAAACCCAACCATACCATAATGTTTCCACAAATGTACTCAAAAACTTAAGATTATTATCATGGCAACAGGCCCTACAGAGTGGCCATTGTTCCCAATCTATTAAATTGTAATGACAAATAGCACAAATGGTACAGTCAGTAAGAGGCGCTAAAGGACTTACAAACATAATAATATAATATAAATTCAGAATTCAGGCACACCAAAATTTGCTTCATCCTTGTGTGTGGTTGTGTTGCACTGTTTGTTTTTATACAATTCTCTCATTGAATTTATTCTCTATTTTTGTTCAAACTACTCCAACTAGTTTGGGTCTCTCCATCTGCGTTAGCTCTAAGTGGACTCTAATGCAGGCAAAACATTTTCACATTCTCTGCATTATCCTTGACACATAATTCAATCTAGTATGCAGCCACCACAGGCACGAATATGGTCGTGACAAACCTTTAAGTGTGTGAATGTGTAGTGTTTTCAGGAAGGAAACACATTCCCACTCTCACTCAGAGGTTTAATCTAATCTCATGTGCAGGCTAATGACTGGCTGTCGCATAGATTTTAGATGTCCCCACTAATTAGGCACAGCCAGGCATTGCATTCTGTTGTCTTTCAGTTCTCTAATTAGATCTGCAGCAACAAACAAATGAAGACCTGTACTGAGGTCCTTAGCCTCTGTCTGCTCACTTAGTTAAATAATCATAAACAAAGAAAAGGACACAGCCACTTCCAGAGAATACACACCAGTCTAACAAGGCTTCAATTAAAACATATAGCAGATAGTCTCAAACTTAGCACTGAAGCTTCAACACAGGAATGGCAAACACGACTCATGACAACAGATATTCAGTAATGAGATGACTGCCTTTTTTAGGCAGTATCATAAAAGCTCTTGCTATTTTTTCATAGCTATTTTCTGATTACACACAAACTAACATCTGCCATCATCACCACTGTGAGCCTCTTGGTTATTGTGACAAATTAATCAGGCATGCAAAACAGGACAATGCAATATCACACTCAAGGTTGTGCAGTTGTACCGTATATCAGCACAGCTGTGATGCGGTTGTAGGCACTAGGCTGCAGTGTGACATTGCTTAATTACATTTGTAGTTTCCTATTAGGAATAACATTGTCATTGAGACAGGAGAATCTAAACATGCATGTAAATATAACCTACAATATACTGAAATTATATTTGTTTAAAATACTTGAACTAATATTGAATTTCTACAAATCAATATTGTCATAATGTCATGATTACACAAAATGGTGAACTCGAACACACGAAAACGTATCAGGTAGATGGTGAAAAGGGATTTAATGAAACGACAAGTGACAAACAAATAACTAAAAATTTGTGTAAATAGAAGTAAAAGACAATAGATATTGAACAAACCAAAACAAGACTAACATAAGAAAAAACAAATTACGAAACCTGCCTGCCTGTTCCTTGTTGTTGTTATTGGATGTGTAATCTGCTGTTCTTTTCTCTCTTTCTTTCCACTCTCCCCAACCGGCTGAGGCAGATGGTCGCCCATCAAGAGCCTGGTTCTGCTGGAGGTTTCTTCCTTTCTTAAAAAGGGAGTTTTTCCTCTCCACTGTTGCCTAGTGCTGCTCAAAGGGGGATTTGTTTGGTTTTCCTTATTATTTATTGTATTGTCTTAAACCTTATATTGCCCAGAGATGGGCAACCTAAAATACTAAAATTCAGTCCATGAACCAAAACATACAAAATAGTAATAATAATAAGTCGTGAATCAGGTGTTTCTGTACATGAGAAAAACATATTGTGCAAACAGTGGTACAAGTGTGCTTTCTGACAAATGTCAATCCATCAAAAGTGGCCACAGCACCTCTGAAGTCTGACTGACAGCTGAACCACAGCTGAGCCACTGTCATCAGAAAATCAGAAAATGACAGTTCACAGAAAAGGACATCTCACATCTCTAATTACACATTTCCTCTGTTCCTCTCTCTTCACGTCTTTTCCTTGCAACTCTCCATGTATCTTTACTCAGAAAGACTAAGACACAGGGAAAAGAGGCAGGTGAGGAAAACGTAGACACAATTAGAGGAACTGGGATGCAGCCTTGTGAGAAAGTTCTCATCATGAGAAACATCAGGGTGGATGGTTGTGTCACAAAGCTTTTATACAGAAAACCAAGGTTCAAGTCTATGATGTTCCACTCATCACAAGGAATGTCCTGTAATATTAAGCAAGTATACTTATTTTATCCCAAACCACAATTAATGGAGATGCAAGACAAATCCAAAGGGAAATTTGAGACAGAAGGGCAGTATGGAATGCATACTGACAGTGAGGTGTGCTAATTGTACCATGCTGAATTACCTTTAAATAGTGACCTACTAATATTAAAGCCCCATGACTAGTGATGCATTACTTCAGAACCATGGTTGGTAATATGGATTTCACCAATAATATGAAGCCAGTCTGATAAAGGATATAGAAGTGAGACTAAAGTTGGGGTGCAGACCACCAAGGGAGAGAAATCTAAATGTTGACATTAGCCTTCACAATCAATCCACACACAATAAGTGTACAACACAAGCAACAACAAACAAGATCTGTCTTGTTTGTTTTTCGAAAAGGGCCAGAAAACCAGCATATGATCAGCCACAAATAATGAGACACCAATGCTGTTTTTGTCCACTAGTTAAAAATAACACAGACTCCATGGTAGACTACATAAAATATCCAATACAAATTGATCAATTCCAAAAACAGATTCCTAAAGTATAAACAGAAATAAGACTGAATGTGTTTGGGTGAGTGTAGTTGTGAAGTACTTCTGTAATCATTGTACAAGTTAACCACCTGTCTCTGGCTGCTGATGTGAGGTGCTGTGTGTTGACGTGCCGCTCCGAAACATAACGACACTATATGATCCCTTCTTTCCATCTGTTGAGCTGTTGTCATCATACATCACTGTGATTGGTCCAGCTGTTTCAGAATGATGACGCCTGTCCTGTCACTTTATATTTATCACACACATTTATATGCCACCTAAGCCCTTCTACACTTGAGAGCAGCACAACTCGTCTATTCTTTGTGTATTCACTGACTGTGTATCTGTGGGTTTGATAAAACGGAGAATCTGCAGGGTTCACTGTGGGCTCTGTCGGTGCCACTGTGGAACAACCACACATGGCTTCATATTTTGCATAGCTATTTCCTATGTTTTGGTGTTTTAGGATAGCATTTGTATTGCACCTTTAATCCTGAACTAATTATATTCCATGTCACAGTCTATCTCCAATGTGTCCGTCTTCCAGCAGCAAAAGGAGTTCAACGGACCTGTCCTCATAAACAAGTTCTACCAACATATTATCAGTTTTACAATCAGTGTTTTGTTTTCTCCATCTGTTTGACTGTTCAAGACTTTTATAAACTAAAACATTTAAGGACAAATCTCAACATCAGCCTTCCTAGACACAGCCAAATACTATATGTAGTTTCTTATGAGTAAGTGTACATGACTGAAAACATCAGCGTAGACATTCTAGTCTCATTAAAAAAAAATCAAAGAGAAAATGCTTAGCATCTATGCTGCCAGCAGAAAAACTCACACTATTTGTTTGTTGATGTAAGCAAAAAGATGTTGGCATTTAAAAAAGCCTTACATGCAGATACTGTATGTGTGTGTGTGTTTTGGTGGTAGGTTGGTTGTAGGGAGACTGAGGCGAGGACCACCGATACCAACCTTGGAAATAACAGTCTGCACAATCATTTGCCTGGGGCTAAACTGTCAGGAGTCCAGTGGTGTGTGTATTTTCTTGCTAGTGCACACTGACCTTGCAGTGTCAGAAATACCAGCTGGTGCAGATGCACACATGAGCACATTTGCTGAGCTTCTGTCACTATACAAATCATATCCATTGTAAAATTAAGCATTTTCTGTTATATTTCCCCATGGAAAAGATACATCACACAGGCTGCAAAATTACCACTGGGATTTAACAATCTGCAATTAGCTTCATTTCCTGTGATGGTTTTTAAAAGGATAGCTTCCTTTTCTATTTCTGCCTATGATGGTTTTTCCTCTCTGTCAGAAAAGGGCCTTCTTCAAGCTGAAACGCAGACTAATTAACATAAAGAGCACTTCTTTTCAGCCTAATATGGCAGCTCATGAATAATCTAGAATGAATGACAGTTCATTTAGTGCCCAGATAAGCCATCATGCAGATATCTAGTGGAGCGTATATGCTGCAGGTCTGGCTCTGCCTTTCCTTTCCTTACACATTTTATACATTTACAGTTGGAAAGTGCTCAGGTTTGGCACATCTTACTACACATAATAATAATGACAAAGTGAAAACAGATTTTTTTTACATGTTGCAAAGAAATTGAAAAAAAGGAACATTTTTGGTGTGGATTCAGTCTATAGCCATGTGCATGCTGTTTACTTCTATTTGTGGCAAACTGAACTGACTGCGCATAGTTTAAAAAGGCACAGACCTGCATATATACTGTAACAGTCCACAGTTTGAACTACAGCACATGCTAGATAAAAATGAAGCCCTCCTCAGTGACATTTTGTGGTAAGATACAGATATACAATCTCTAAAGCTCAATAACTGTAAAATGGAATAAGTCTGGACCACTGGGGCTCTTCTAGAACTATACAGAGTAACAGGACAAGAAGGACCTCGGCGATGGATATGATCATGGACCAATGGTTACTCTAATAGTGAGATGGAAGAACCTGGCAGATGGATGTGCATCTCAGGGACAGGGGCAGACAGACAGGTCAGAATTAAAGAAAAAATGGATGCAGCCAAATCCAGAGAGGCTCTATAAGAAAATCTGCTCCAGAGACCTGAAACTGGGGTGATGGTTCACCTTTCAACATGACATTGATCCAAAGCATACAGCCAAGACGATGCTGGAGTGTCTCTGATTGTCCTTGAGTGGCCCAACTAAAGGCCAGACCTAAACCCATAGATTCCATTTTTGTCTTAATAAAAGTCAGTGTAATGCCAAGTAATATTTTTCCTTTTCAGAGGGATGATATGGCTATTACATATGAAACAGATGTGCATGATTATTAGACAACTGGATAACAAATAATTTGCTTCCTGAATAAGAAACAAGCCTCTCTCACCTTGACAATAGTTTGGAGGTCTTTGAATTGATTCCAGCAAAGTTGCAGTTCCAAAAAGAGATGTCACTGGAGGCTGAGGATCCTGGAAGCTTCATGCTTAATGTTTTGCAAATCTCTCGCAGTTCATTTGCAACTTTTTTTCTTCGCACTTTATGCAACCGTGATTAACTTTATTGACAAATCATTTGATGAATGTTTTGTGCATTGATCACCCTTTAACATTATGGCTGTTTCTGTAGTTTTGAATTCTTCTGAAAGACAATTGATAAATGTTGTCTTCTCACTGTCTTAGGTTTGTTTTTCCGAGGTGCCTGCAGCAAAAAAGCTGCCTAATAACTGTGCGCACTGGAAAATAAGGAATGCCTCATATTGTGTTCAGCATCCCGCTAATAATGTGGGCTACATAGATAATTGGAAAAGTTTTTGGGGAAAACCTGGGCTGATAAGGAGAGACGGCATCCATCCTACTTTCGGTGGTGCTGCTCTAATTTCTAGAAATATTGCTGATTCTATTAGACTCCCTAAATCCTGACAATCCAGAGTGGAGCCCAGGACGCAGAGACCCAGTCTTACACTCCTCTCTGCAGCCTCTCAGCTGTAACCCCCCCAAAACTATGTAAACTCTATAGAGACAGTGTCTGCTCCCAGACCACCTAAATTATATAAACCAATGATCACCAGAGGA
>OMLM01007864.1:48083-63423 GCA_900302695.1 Helostoma temminkii
GACGTGCAACGCTTCCACTTGCTCTCGGTGGAGAATAATGCTTTGGAGAAGACACACATGAGCCCGGTGGAAAAATATATATTTAATGCTAACTAAGTGTTAGCATAATACACATTACAATAGTTTTGCTACTGCCAGCAGCAGGAGACAGCAGCTATAAATACCACATCAAATACTGGAGAAGTTAGAGAAAATGTCCAGAGACAATCTGCAGTTTACTCAAATAACAGAAGCTCTTCATTAGTTTATTGTGACGATTGTTGAAAATACCAGATTCCCCCTCCTCAGCTGCTGGAGCTCAGGTGTGTCATTCCCAGACGTCATCACACTGTCTTACTGAAGGTACCTGACTCTGAGAGAATCATTTTGCAAGTAAAACTATTTTGGGGCACACCAGCCACAGTGTGTGTATAATTTCTGGATGTGAGCAATAGTATTTTATTTTGTCACAGCCAAAAAGCAAACAACATCTGATTAATGTTTGGAGTTATTACATTTTCCCTGTAATTATTTAAAATAATAAAGATTTTATAATAAAAATTGCTGCACCTGCAATATTATTGAGTACTCGTATCAGTACTCGTATCGGCAAGTACTAAAATGTCAGTACGCGTACTCAGTCAGGAAAAAAGTAGTATTGGGACATCCCTAATCAAATCATATCATATCATATCATATCATATCATATCATATGGAAGATCCTGACTGGCTGTAGAGTTTACACTTCATAATGCACTTGACCAGATATTCTATTGGGCTGAAGTGCTGGAACTGTCTACATCCTGACATCCAAATGGCGCCGACCCAGTTCCATCTCCTTCAGCATCAAAATTTGCACTTCTGGTTTTAACATCGCAGCTTTCAAACTCAAATGCATCTCAACCAAATGCAGAATGTCGCTCAGTTGGTTTGACTTAAGCCAGTAAGGACATTCTCTCCATACTGAGGGAGGAGTGGTGCATGTAGAGCAGCTGTTACTTCAGGTAGCTTGTCCACTATTTAGTTTTCTGTTGCCACTATGAATCACTGTTATTTTCTCTGCATGGCCATGATAGTTAGTGTGGGTCTAATAATGGGATCAAATCAGATCAGGACATGCACATCCAGAGTATTTTATCATTTAGTTCGGAGGACGTGTTAGTCCGTTGATTTCACGTCAGTCCTTTAAACCAGCAGTTAGTGTGTCCTTGGGTTAAGGACCATCAGCTGTGTACAACCTATTACTTCCTCCCTATACATACATAACACTATAAAGATAGTAAACTCACTGTAGAGGGAATCACAAGCTGGTGCAACACATTGTTCCGATGCATCTAAACTGCAGACACATGGATGTTTTTATAGGGAATGTAGTTGTAACCTAATTCTTTTCTTTTAACATCATTGATGTAAATGGGAAGTAACAAATATCTAGATAGTGAATATGTCAAGGCAAGAGACATTCACCACAACATCTTATAGTACAATGTTTTGTCTGTCTGTCTATAGAGTTATTTAACTTTAATGGATATTTATTGGACAACCACATCACATGGGTACGGTTAGAGAAACAATGTGGTCTAGCTTTATATCAAGCAAGAAAGTTAGTGTTAGGAGGAGATTGGAGAGGATGGATGAGCCAAAAGACACAAGACTTTTCCCAGGAGACCAACATTTCATTTTATGGTGAAATGAAACACAGGCCTTACTTCAAGACATGTTCGTTGTATGGGAAGGTAGGGATAAATAATCATTAATAATAAATGATATAAATAATCATCTTTGAACTCCTGGTTAGGTAAAGTAGTTGTTAGAACCCCCAGCTGTTAAATTTTCACTCCTGCGTCAAAACTTTGAAACTTCTAATTCAGTCTGACCAAACCTAAGCATGCTTTAGTCTAAGAGCTTCTTTGTTCTTGTCGATCACGGTCAACAGTAGATGCCTTCCATGCTGGCCCCTGTCCACCACTGGCTGCATATCTGTGATGATTTAACTCACACTTCTCCTCCACCACATATAGAAGTACCCTATCACTCTGCGATGTGTGTCAGCTCAGTATGTTCTCTTATTACACCCTGCACTCTAACACCCTTCTTACATCAAGTGCACCCTGTTTACTTTGTCATCTTATATCTATTCACCCTTTGTCTTTTTGTCTAAACAGCCAAACAGGGAATCTTCTCCAAATGCCAAAGCATATTTAAATCTGATGAAATTTACCATAGGGTTAAATTCATAAGATGAATACATGATTCTGTGTTACACAACACCAATTTAAAGCTGAATGTGTATTTGGAAGTGCTTTTGAATGTGTGTGTCTCAGGTGATATCTGTTTGCATAACTGATTAGACTCTAATCAAAAGTGAAACATCAATTCCAGCCATGGCCCCAACAAGCACATACGCAAAGAAGGAGATGGTGAAAGAGAAGGAGGGAATGGGAACTTTCATTAACTGGACCTGCTGAGGAAGTCGCCTCTTAGAGGCTTTGACCTTGACGCTTCACTACTGCGCACATGCATAAGCAGGCACGCACCACTGTGGTACGACCTTCAGCCCTCATCAGAGGCCTACATGTCTCTCATCAGAAACAGGACTGTGACAAACAAAAAGGGACAATTGCTTTGTGGGCAAAGGATGAGAGAGTGGCCAGAGAAATCTGTGGAATACAGAGGATAAACAGAGATAAACAAGCTGTAGCTTTTTACTCCACTACATTTATTTCACTGCTTTATTACTTTGCAGATACAGATTGTTAATATAAAATAAAATCACCTAATGAATGCTGATGTATTATTATGAATGAAGCAGCTGTCAGTATTCGAAGGGTTAAAATCAGCTGCACCCTTTCCAGCCGCTGTTTCTGTTCCACACCAAGTTGCTATAATAACAATTGTTTTAACAATATGTTATGTTTAATGTTTCCTTGCTATATACATATGACAGTTTGTCCAGAATTTACAGAAAGAAAAAAAAAGAATTTACAGTAAAAACTATTTCTTCTGTGTACTGTCGCACCAACATTTGACTTTTTTATTGCTGCTTCCTAAAGGGTCATTTTGTTAACAAAAGAAATTTAATTAACTTTGATAATTTTGACAAGTAAACTCACAGAAATTCTCTTTGAAAATCTGTATGTGGTATGCTTTCTCGTATATTCAAATGTGTCATCAATGTAGTGAATCGTTCTACAACAGTTGAACATACAATATGTAATAGAAATCACAAAAATCTAAATCCACTTTTTTATTAGCCTTTCCAGAGACTTTCTCTGGACTCTCCCAAAAACATTCCCTAGTCCATACATGGACATCTGTTTCTGTACAGTAACAGTTCACCAGCACAGGACAATGTAAGACATCTTTGGATATAGTTTGCATTTAGGGACAGAAACAGTCTTACTGTATCTGTTCACATCACAGAAAAGTGGTTTCACAAGTTTTTCCTCAAAAATGTCTACTTCAGTAAAACTATAGTGCTGTGACAAAGTATTTGTCGCCTTTCTTTTTGATTCAAATCATCAAACCATTTTTAATATTACACAAAGATAACCCAAGTAAATACAAAATGCAGTTTGTAAATGATGATTTAATTTATTAAGGGGAAAATCTGTCCAAACCTGCCTCGCCCTATGTAAAAAAGTAATTTCAACCTAAACCTAATAACTGGTTGTGCCACCCTTGGGGTCAACAAATGCAATCAAGCATTTGCAATTACTGGCAATCAATCAGATTTGAGTCCATAAATAATTGACCACGTCACTCTTAGTCAAAGTCCCCCATTCAGAGGTGGTCTTCAGATCATTGTCCTGATGTAACAGGACGCACAAAAGTTCTACTTTTGTCTCATCACTCCACAGAATTTTTGCCCAAAAGTCTCAGGATAATCAAGATTTGTTTTGGCAAATGATAGACGACCCTTTGTGTCTTTGGTCAGCATTGACTTTCACCTTGGAACTCTCCCATCAAATCACACCATGCCATTTTTGTCTTTTTTCTTATTGTTAAATCATGAACACAGACCTTAACTGAGGCAGTGAGGCCTGCAGTTCTTTAGATGTTGTTCTAGGTTCTTTTATGACCTCCGGGAAGAGGCATCTGTGCTCTTGGAGTAATTTTGTTAGGTCAGCCACTACTGGGAAGGTTCACCACTGTTTTCTCCATTTGTGGATAATGGCTCTCACCATGATTCACTGGAGTCCCAAAGGCTTAAAATGGTTCTGAAATCCTTTCCAGACTGATACATGTCAATTACTTTGTTTCAGTGAAATTGAACTCAGCTTTCCAAAAAAGTATTCATGATTTGGCAAGGAGGTGAGAAAAATATGCAAATATACAAAAAAAAAAATTAAATACTGTTCATAGCACTGTATGTGAAATTGTAAAGCTACAGTTTTTTTATTTAACCTCTGGAGCTGGTGGAAGAACAGAGTGATGCTCATTTACTGTATGTTTATTTCATACAGTAGCTTGGTCCACCACTGGGTGGTGGGAGCTAAAATAAACCAAATAAATTCAAAGAATAATAAGCAGTTTTTCTATTGAATTATAAAACTTTTCCAGTAGATCACCAAAAAAAATATATTGACATGACAATTTCCATCATATGGCTTCTTTAAAAAGGCGTGAATATTTTTAATTTGTGCTTTAAGTAATTTATGACGTATATGTGGAAAAATCTGGACTGGACTTCTACATTAAACCATCATTTTCAATAGTGTCTAAAATACTTTGGTTCAGTAACTCAACTGTATTGAAATCGCTTTCTTAGTACTTCACCGCAAGTAAAGAATTTGAAGTGCAACAAATACAACTGACAGGAAAACAACAGGAAATGTCATGACCACTTTCTTTAGTCATAACAAAGGCTTGAAGCTGCTCTAGTGCTACAGTGGAGTGCGCTGGTATACGAGCAATAAATCTCTTACACTGAGTGCAAACTGCAGCGCACACACAGATCAACACAACACAGAAACCAGTAATGAAACCAATGATAGCAGGTTTAAAATGACATCTGTAGCAAATAGAACAACGTCGCACCAACACCGGAGCATAAACTGTAATCAACACTGTTGCCATTTTCCATTAATGCAGTGCTGTGTCCCACTCGCATCACATACTACATTCAAGAAAGCTCCAAATGGGCAATGAAAAACAAGATAAGGCAACGGAGAGAATTTGACTTTGAATCGGCCTGAATATAAAGCCGCCGTAATAAAAGAGTGTTAAATGGAGCCAAAAGCAGCTGTTAGAATAGAAGCGAAGAGGCAGAATGAACATTCACAGCCGTCCCACAAACACATATGCCCACACGAGCCACTGTTTGACCTCCTCTGAATTGAGTCCCTGGCGAGGATTATGGGCAGTGCTTCAGAAAAAGATGAGCTCCTCATTTTCTCAACAGTCAATTTTTAACCTCTACGGCGAGCCAGCTATTCTAAATCCCTCAACACTGTGAAGGGGAAAGAGAAGGAGAGATAGAGAGAGAGAGAGAAAGAGAGAGAGAGATGGGGGGGGAAAAAAACACTTTCCACTTTTCATGTCCGAGCACCAAGGTCATTCTAGTGCTATCAGGAAATCACAGGGAAAGTGAATAAGTGGAAAGAACGGAGGGGGAGGCGAAATCATTGCATGGGAGTGAGCCATGGGATTAAGAGCAAAGCTGAAAAAGTTTAATCTAAAGCAATCAGCTCCACCTTAACGGGGTCTTTATAAAGGGGCCCGATTGGATGAGGCGGGAGTAAAAGAATGATATCCAAGTGTAATGTGCTGCCAAGGCAGATTGAGTATTTGGTCGATGATGCCAGCAAAGAACAGTCTCTTGCTTCTGGCTTTTATCTGGTAACACCACAGATAAATAACACCTTCCATATCATTATAGAGAGCCTGATTCACTGAGCATTATGCTTGTGATTGCAGCTATATACTCAACAGAGAGGCTTTGATTCCTCACTCAGCCTCAGGAGACGAAGCTCTGCCATCAGTACTTTGTGAAGCAACCGCTGTTGATGAAGAAGGGCATTTGGAGGAGATATCACAGTTGGAGGAGGCTGGGATTTGACAAGCTGTGTTGGCCAACCCTAGTGGGCCATCAGTAGCATGTGTGTATGTGTGTGTGAGTGCGTGAAGAGTGACAGCAGCCTGCTGTGTTCCCTAGTGTGTTGTGGTCTGTGGCCTTGAAGGCAGCACAGTCCTGAGGCTGACACATTTTAATCCTGATTCCTTTGGCTGTGTCACACCATGGGACTCCTTCATCACTGCTCCTCCTCTCAGCCCATTTCTATCCCAATCCTTTGCTTTTGTAAGTATTTTCTGCAAGAAAACTTGACTTTCTGTAGCTTGACCTTTCATTGTCGAATAAGACAATGACAAATTCTAAATTTAAGTTCCAAAGCAACTAGCTTTGGAACTGCAGCAAGTTCACATTCGTTGTTAAAAGGGAGCCACCTTCATGACCAAAAAGCCAATGCTATCATTATTCTTGCAAGGTGGCCTCCAGTTGTTTCACTAACTCAATTCCTGTACGTCAGGGTATTCTTCTTTGTTAGAGGTTTAACAAAAGGACATAAAAGCTTTGCCCAGCTGGCTACAGATTTCAGTTACACCTGCAGTAAATCCATCTGCAACACGGAGCTGCAAATATTTACCCACATAAAAATGTGTCAAGATTGGTTCAGTTAAAAGAATTACATAATAATAACATATGCAAAACAAATTTCACAGCAGTGGCAATTCTTTCTGTATCCTATCAGAGGAAGGTATTGTCACTTGTTGGCAGCAATAAAAGACAGGGAACTGGCACGTCAGCCCACCTCCCACTCTTCTAAATAAACCATGAAATCAGGTGTTAAGTGTGGATTGCTGATGACTAGCTTTCTAGGCGTAGCTCTGGCGTTTCCAATTTTAAAGGTGTTTAGAGGCAGTGAATGGGGAAATAAAAGCTTAGTGTCACCTTATCAAATCAAATTTGGAGAGAAAGGAGGGGTTGCATTTCACTGAGATTAGACTGCTGTGTGTGGGTTGTCAGGATAGGAATTTGTCCTTTAAGCAGGGCTGGTAAGGCTGGGTCGATGCGACAATATTATATATTCAACCTGAAGAACCTTGCTGCGATCTGATAGACATGCATGAGTGAAATTAGACAGTTTAAAAGCAAACTTACCAGGGAACTGGTAGCTATAGCTTGGAGCAAAACCAGTGTAGCCTCTGCCATATGTAGCTACAATGTTAGGATAACCTGGAGAGAAGTAAGATAAGGAAAGACTGTTAACAAACTGATCTGAACTTGCTGAAATAATGCAGACTGAAACAAAGTACATGTGTTGCACGTGCTTCTTAAAGCCAAAAACATAGGTGTCATAATTTATGTGGTGAGACTGAGCAAACTGCATTGAGAATGTAATTAGTCTTGTGATCTGGACTTAAATTAAGGAGTGTGAGCCGAAATGTGAGGTTTGAAGCTGTTTTGAAGCATAAGATCAAACGGGTTTAAACAAAGTGTTGCTGACTTTCTCTAAAGGCAAACATCCTGTTCCCAGTGGACACACTCAAAAGAGGGGCGAGACTTCAGAGAGAGGCAAGGTGTCATAACAGTTCAACACATTCAGACAGCGCCTGATGCTGTTGTACAGTTGCAGACATGAACGATGACAGAGGAAGCTGTGTGACCCCACCTATATTCTCACTGTAGTGAAGGATGGACACAGCAACCTTATGTTAGAAAGGTGTGTTGACATTTGTCTTATGTTCATGCATCTTCATCTTTTGTTTTACTTTCAATTTTATTTCATATCATTAAATTGTGGCATGGTTACCCCCAATAACAATGTGGGAAAAGAATCATTATAGATATTGTTTGATTTGATGAAATGATCTTGTATGAAAAAACCTCCCAAAGTTTAAAATCAATGAACTAAAAATAGTGAATTTTTTGGTTTTTTCCTCTCATAAAAATCAGCAGTCAAGAAAAGGTTCTTTCCATTGTTTAAAACACATTGTTTTAGAGACTGTCCTCCACTAAAATATGACTATACCGGTTGTTTGTACCTGCAGCCAAAAACAACCAGTGTGTGCTTATTACCATTTGACAATGTCTAGTGGCTGCTACAGCAAAAGAACCTCAGTATTACAAGATGAAACAATGTCCTAGGTGCATGGAAAACAGAGTTTGCAGATTACATTGGGGCATAACATGTATCCACATACACGCACACACATACACATTTTCTCTTGCACCGAATAAATTAAACGTACAGTTGGGACGCTGTGCAAAATCCTCATAAAAACAGCATGCAAGATGCCCCATCTTTACTTTTGAGAGACTCTGACTCTCTAAGATGCTCTTTTTATAGCCAATCATGTTACTGACCTGTTGCCAATTAACCTGATTAGTTGCAAATGCTCTTAGAACTTCTTCATTTCTACTTACTTTTCCAGCCTTTTGTTGCCTCTGTCCCAACTGTTCTGAAATGTGTTGCTGCTATGAATTTCAAAATATTTTTTTTCTTAAAATGGTTCATTTTCTTAATTTAAATATTCACATTTTACACAGCGTCAAGTGGCTTGTGCATGAAACCTGACAAAACAGTGAACTTACTCAGCATGCCCATGCCCAGCATGAAGGCATCCATTGTGTACGGTAGACCCCTGGCCCGACCTCGCGTCCCTGGAGGAAACATAACTTCCTTTGGCTGGGCCTTTTTGCATTCTACCTGTGACACATGGACAAGAACAATAAAAATGCTCACAACAGAAACGGATCAATGAAACTGTCCGTGACAGTTTACATCTACTTCACGCTACATTTCAGAAGAATCTTTTTCAGAAACACAGTAAAAACCCTGTTCTTTGATCATTTGCGTAAGACAGCTGGTGGTTCCCACTGTCTGATGCATCTCTTAAGGCAGCTTATAACTACAGGCAGGACAATCAAGCACACATACAAGGTGCACAAAGCCATTAGATTTTTCCCCAAAACACCTGAAACATAGACACATGTTCTGACTGAGAGAACTTGGCAGTGTTTCTTCACAGAGTTAATGTTTGTCTTCATATCAGAGTTCTGGATGCAGTGGTGGACTATGCTACAACAGTTTTCCAAAGCACTTTCAAGGACATGGCTTTAATCAGCATCATTGCATGACAGTTTCTCATGCAATGATTCTGGGGGACTCAAAGGCCAACAACAGTTTCATCCCTTGGGCTTTGTGCATTAAGATTTCCCTGGAGTACATTCATATTTTCACAATATTATGAGGGTGAGAGATCTAGACTCTTTACAAAATCTTCTTGAACAATTCTCTCACCAAATTTGGCAAAGACAAAGCCTTTGGTGGATTCTCCTCTTCTTTATACTTTTGACAGATCACTAAAGGCTCAAGCAAATTGTCAAAGTTTTCTGAGGATGTTACCATGTGTGCACATTGGTGGTAGGATGTTTATGGCTAATGCTTTTGCAGTAAGAACCACTTAAAATTTGACCCTTCAGAATGGCTTTAGATATGAGTCCAGTGCAATGTAGCACCACATCAGATCAGAACACTTACAGTGTGACTTCATTATTCAGGTTTGGCTGTGGCAAACCCATCTCACAGCTGCTGCATGTCATTTGTGAGTACAACCAAGGTTTTAATTTTCCTCTGTTATCATCTCTTTCTTGTTACTTCACTCCTCAAATTAATGGAGGACTGTCTCAGCCTCTGTGTGTGTCTGTCACTGCCTCAGTCTCTGACTCACACAGTGATTCACAGGCACACACAGCCAGCCTCCTGCACTGTCCTTACCTCACTGTTCACTGTTGCTTTTATCAGGAGGGATATCGGAAATGCTAATTTGTCCTGGAGTGCTCCAAGGCCATTTGCTTAAGGTCAGAGAGCCTTTGTTTGAATGGCTTTGCCAATATCATCATTATGCCTCAATCAATATGCCAGAGACAAAAAAACACAACATGCCAAAGGCTGCTTTACCCTTCAAAGTTCTTGTTTAACTCAAAACAGAGTGTGTTAGCAGTCAATAGGAAGGAGGTTGTAATTATTACCCAATCAAGTGCATATAGAAGGTGCTGCAGGGAGGGCTCTCTGGGCAGTCACAGCGGTAGGCTGGTGCCCACCTGAAAGGTAGCGTGTCCCTGCTTTTACTAACCACACACAGAAAGCGAGAGTTGATCTTTTAATCAAAATACAATGGAGCAGAACTGAACTAGCAGAGTATAGCTGTATAGTCTAGCTCAAGCAGTTGTTTATACATAACTCAGGACAAAAGTCTGCAGACAAGGAAGTGCTCAGCCAGCCAACAGTAAATGTCACTCTGTGTGGGCTTTAGATTGGCAGTGCCCACCTACTCCAAGCCCCGAGGGGAGACGAAGGGTGGTGGGTGGCTCTTGGCAGGGTGCAATTAGTAATCATCCAGGTGACAAAAGTAGAGTGGGCAACTGCAAGCAGGCGGAAAGGCCAGCAGTAAAACAGTCATCAAACCACATTATTAGCGACCTTGACCTTTTCGCTGCTCATAATCATATTCAACCAATATATCAGATACATTAAAATAATATATATAAGAAGATATACTGTAAGCTTGTGTGTAATGCATATAAAGCTACATAATTGCCAATGGCTATAAATATTATTATTATTGCTTTTAAGGATTCATTTATAGGTCATTTATACTGTACACTGTAGCTGAGCACTCATTCATTCATTCATACACCAGAATCTTAACAACCACTTTATGAGTTTGCAGTATTGAAGTTCCCACTGAGGAGGCAATTGATAAAAATGCTATTAGAGTATTTTTGGAAAAAATATCTGAAGACATTACAAACATCTGGCTTAATTGAGATTTCATACTTCAATACTGTTGTAAAGCTGTGAGAAACGTAATTGCACTGAATTACGTTTTCTGTTAACATAATGACCATATTTTTACAATAGACATAAATGAAAAGTCGCAAATATGGTGATACTTAACAAATCAATTAAGTGTCCACAGGCAACACATTTCTGTGCACCAAAATCTCCAATCTAAACATCTCATTCTCTTCTGTGAAAATATCCAATCCATACAATCAAACATCCAGATTTTTAGGAGACATGATTGTATGTGTCTTTGTTGGTGTAAGAATACAATATGTACTGTATGTAGACTATAAATAATACTGAACAGAATATCCATAAAATCTACAGTCTGATACCAAACTGGTGACTATTCTGTGGTTTAAGTCTTCACTGCCGTAGGAAGGGATGAAATGTCTAAAATTGGGCAACAGCTGTTTATTGACTTCCAGTGGTCTCCATAAGGATTTTAGTGATGGTTGGCTGCAGGCCAATGTTGAGCTGTCAGTGAGCTACTCTGACCCCATCTGTGGCTTTTCAGCCAATTCAGCATGTTGATTAGGCAGCTGACCCATTAGAGAGCGAGACCTCTCTGACTGGCTTCTTAGATTTCTGAGAAGAAATGGAGCCCAGTGCTACTTAAAATTACTTATCAGGTATATTCTTGATTAGAAGTAGCTACAAACTGAGTGAGGGGAGTGAGAGTGGTGTGTGAAAAAAGTATGTTTGTATATCTGTGGTCATGGGTCGCCTTCTGCTGCCCTTTCTGAACGATTACTACAGACTACTGCCACCTGCTGGTATTGTTATTTCCCTGTGCCACTTTATGGTCAGTCTAAATTGTGTCGTGTTCTTTCATGCTGGCTTGGTTTGTCATGGCCCTGGGTCAACTATATAAGCGAGGCATTTAATGATTAAATCAAAAACTAATATGCAAGTGATAAAGATCGAGATTGTCTGCTCCAGCTGTTGAAATACATCAGAACAGGACAGTTAAGGCTCTGTAGATGATGATGGAGGAAAAACTGATTAGAGACAGCCCACTAGCAACCAAGGCATTCAAGTGTGTTATGGCCTGTTAATAGCTGGTACAGTGGTATTTAAATGACCTACTCTTTAAACAAACCATTTTACCAGTAATATGTGAGGCAGGACAACCAGCAGTGATGAAATGATAATAAAAACATCAGTACCAAACTTTGGTCACAACTACTTTGTCACAACTTAAACACATCTGATGGAGACTCTCTATAGATAATTAATTTGTGGTGGACAGTGTCTGGTGACATACAGAGACTCTCTAAAAGAGTGACTGAGACAGAGAGCAGTTATCACAAGCACACACTTGGATGTACAGTTTTGGGAGGGCAGCTGAAGCACACTATGGGTGATCCAGAAATTCAAGTCCCAATAACAGTCCAAGATCTTTCCTTACATTTAGTCAGTACAACACGGCAACAAGTCCACAATCCAAAAATCATCATCCATAAAGGAGAGTTAAGTTACGCCAGAAGGTTCCAGAAATCCAAACATTACACAGACAGATCAGAATCAGATCAGAGTCCAGGAAGCAGAGAAAAACAAAGCGAAGCAGAAACGGTAGTAAGAAAAGTAGAAAGCAGTCTGGAAAGTCCTGATGAGATGTTAGCAATGTTTCTTAAACTATATGTGAGCAGGCAGTCAGAGAGGAATCTTAAAACTGGAAGTTGGTTGGCAGAGTGACAATATGTGTTAGTGATTTCTCTACAATGAGAAAACTTTACATTGGTGGTTTTGAATTATAAGTGCAATTATTCATTTGTAAACACAACAGATGAGTTACCTTAAATAGGTTGTAAGATTTAGGAGAATCCTGTTTAATACATGAAATGTAAAATAATGTTTATATTACTGATAAAATGCAAAAAATATCAGATTTAATCTTTTTAATATTTTAATCTTGATGTCTAAATAGACAGAAAGATTGATTAAATTGATTAAATTGATTGATTAAAATGTGTCTGGAAAGAATTTAAGAATGATGATGTCATCACTAACACAACAGTTTCTCATGCAACCGTGGGCTCGAGAGTCATGCAAATTCTATAACTGTAATGATGACTAACAGTTTCAGTTTCAATATCATTAATAACTCAGAAGTCATGATGATTCAAACACCTTAGTAGTAGCATTAATTTATGTATTGTTCTTGCATTAACATATGAATGACATGCTGTTAATTCCTGTCCTCTCCTGAGTGTTACATGCCTGAATTCATGATGATTCATGTCTTCTTAACACAAAGTGTTACCAAACTGATTTCCAACTCATGGCCATTTTAAAAAGTAATCATTCTGGGAAATTTGTCCTTTGAAGAAAGCAGAATCTCGCAGTTCTGTGTATGTGTGGCTGTTATGAAATGAGATGTTGAATTAGATCACAGCTGAAGTGTCCTGATCTGATCTGAGCTTTTGCATAATTGAGTCATGAAAAATGATTTCCTTCTCTTAGAGTGGGTCAAAAACAGTGTTTATGCATGTTTAACACAGATGACACCATGCTTCACCCCATGCTATATGAGGTGTTGCATGGTGCCACCCCCTTTTATTTATGTGTCCCATTACAACCAGTTAGGGAGCCATAAAGGCGAGTTAGCTTTCCAGCATCAGACATCAACTGCTGTTGCCATTTTGACTTACACGATTATGTGCGGAAAATTGTTCCTTCAATCTTTTCCTCGCATCTTTCTGTCTGTCTGCCTCTGTCTTTTGATGTGTGGCTTTGATAACGCCTATTTTAAAAAGAAAACCCACACTGGAGATTGTAGGAAAAGTCATGCTGCATTGGTTTCAATGATGTTAAAATATAAATGTGTTAAACATCCAAGCTTGGTGTGTTCAGTGGGGCTTTAGTTCACTAAGCGCTTAATGTTTAAAGTTTTCGGTATTATCAGCTAAACTAAAGGTGCATCGCTTACCCTTTTTCAACACAAGAGCTGGTTCCGTGCTGGTTCAGAGTTCAGAGTCTTTGGCTGAGTAAAGATGTACTGTATTTATATCATTCTGCATCAGCAAAAGACAGTTCAAAGAAATCATGTAAAGTCCAACATTGCCTTGACTTAGCAGCTCCATGCACTCTGCTCTGTTGCACAGAGCCAACCAGCATTTATTTCTTGGTGTGTATATGAACTTCTATATGTGTTTGGTATGTGAAGCTGCCTGCATGAAGCTGTGTTCACAAACTGTTTGCAATGGGATCTGGAAACACCTGCTGGCAGTGTGAATGCTCTTCTGATGCAAAACAGGTGTTGCAACACTGAATGGTGAAGAAAAGGAGAATTGTGACAATTTGGCTTTTGATATACTTAGCATCATACTGTCGTGTATACACAAAGGTTTTAGGAACCAGTTCTATATGTCAGTGTCATCAGATGGCAACTTCATGACGGTGAAAGGGATAAAGAGAAAGCACAGAATCATTATCTTCTTTCACCTTCTCTCTGTCTGTTGCCACATGATCATTTGCTGATCATACTGCTGGGATCAAGAGTATGGGGTGATGAGACAGACGTGCTATTGACTTGATTCAATAAAGATTTCTGAAAGGCCATGTCTGTAAGTAAGAATGAAATGATTGTTAAAATAGAAATGGAAAAGGCACCCCATAAACGATTTACAAGTGAGCCGCAGAATTCTGCACAAAATATCATCACACTTGTGAAATCATACGGTAGTAGTTTAATGCAATCCATTTCAAGACCTCAAACGGGTGCTGTTATGGATGCTCATAAACTTTAGACATGCAGTACAAACTGATTCACTTCAGGGGCAACAATTTAGGTAATTCAAGCATAAATATAGTGCAAGTGCAGCATCTCTGTGAAGACAGAGAAACAAAATTAGAGAAGAGAAAAGGCTGCAGAAGTGGGGGTTTAAGATTTTGAGGACACAGCATGATGAAATGGAGGACAAACTAGAAAGACTCATGTCACCCCACTTGAGCATAGACAGTATACAGATGCTGGTCGGACAGCGGTGAGGAGAAAGGGCAAACGTCTGTGTTAGGGTGACTCAATTATTTGGCAGTGTTGCATCACATTTATGGAATGTCACACAAACAGGTTGTGCAAATGGTAAAGGTTGGTGATGACACTGGTGTCACTCATTGACTTGCAGGCTGCAGAGTGTTGGGGCTAATTGGTAAGCACATCATAGCTCTCTCTATAGGGGAACTTTTTCTAATAAAGGTCTCCATTTGTGTGATTTAAAAGCACAGACACTGTTGCTTAGTGTGAAAGTCACTAGAATAGCATTGCTCAGATTGATATGTGGCTATCGTTGGTTGTTTATCATCTTATAAAGATCAGCTATGAGTAAAAGATCTGCTTTTTGCACCTGCACTACATTTAAGCCTAATGTTTGTCTTCTAGGTGTATTTGTTAGCTAACTCGCTAACGTTTACATTAATCATGAAATTGGCTGTAAAGGGTTTTTTAAAGTACAAAACTGACAAACAGCAGACCGAGCAGTTCCCACGTACAGTTGGGTTTGGGG